>JASANF010020958.1:0-42932 GCA_030248245.1 Trissonchulus sp. WLG1_4
AATAATATCCTATTAATTATATATGTACTTTTAGTGAAGTCTTGCGACTATACTTAACTGTGTGGTCGAGTGGTTAGTTTGATAGATTCTTAACCATGAGGTTGTAGGTTCGATTCTAAGTTGCTTTACTTTTTGGCAGTCTTTTGCTGGCAGTCTTTGCATTTCGAATTACTTCTCAACAACAGCCCCGATCTCAACAACACAGTGAAACTACAAGGCATTTTAGTGTGACAGATGCACAGCTACGATAGAAGACGTGTAAAACACACTCCGCAGTTCCGCACAGACACACTTTAACGCTAGAACTATGTTAAAGATACTAGAATCAAGATTAATGACCTGTTAGGCTGTGGCCCAACAGGAACAAGTAAAAACTTACTCCAAAAGTAATCCAGTGAGTGCAAAGGGTGAACGTTTACATTAGGCCTGTTGCGCAGTAAAAAGTAATTGAGGGTGAACGTTTGACAACATTAGGCCTGTTGCGCAGTAAAAAGTAATTGAGGGTGAACGTTTGACAACATTAGGCCTGTTGCGCAGTAAAAAGTAATTGGCAGCTACAGTAAATTTTAAAAATTTCAAGAGTACATCATACGAAGAGTTTCAGACTCCAGTCTGTTTTTGATTTTTAGTCTTCTGAGCTCAGATTTTTGCTTTGTTATCGGTGTCGTTTTGGGTAAAATTAGCGTATATATTTTATAAGAGAAGGAATTATGTGCAGTTTGTTTGATTTGAACAAAAATTTAGTTATCGCATCAAAGTTTCCATAAAAAACTAATAAAGCTCAATTTTTCAAGCGTGTTTAATTGGAAAGTTGTAAAACTAAATTACATATATTAATATTACATTTGTGAAAACAAAAAATGGTGTCTACTTCAAAGTCAAGAACTGCGTCTGTTAATTCGAGTTTCTTAACTCTAGTGTTTATGTTCTAAAGGAAATAAGACTCAATTATTAATTTTCGAAACAACATTGCGGTCATAAGCTACAAACAGGCATACAGGTTAGTTATTAAACATATAAATAAATAAAAGTAAAATCCATAAACGCAATCTTATTTCTAGCTAAAGAGCAAATATAGGGGAAAAATTCATTAACAACTGATTAAATAAAAGTAGAAACCAATGAATTTTAAAAAATTAACGAAACCCGAGATCGAACCAGGGACCTTTAGATCTTCAGTCTAACGCTCTCACAACTGAGCTACTTCGGCTTGAACAGTGCGACAATTTATGATCAGTAATTAGAAGCGTAAAGAATGTTTGATGTTCCATTCTGGTTTAAGATTTCTATTGCCAACCATTTTGTTAAACTAATATGTTTAGATTTTCCTGTCGAAGGAACTTTAGTGTTGGTATGTTTGCTGCATTAATACAGGTGGACTGTATCAATCAAATTGATACAGTCATTGATATTCGGCCAATATGAGCTGAGTGTGTACTTTAAATACTGTACTCGTGTATTGATATCTACTAAAATTCTTACAGGCAAGGCACACATTGTGCTGTTATTATATATATGCATATATCAGCTATATCATATATTGACAGCAGCCTGTTGGCAGCCACCACACATTACACAAGAGACAGGCAGTAGCAAACACACGCACACAACACAAAAGGTAGGTAATTTGTCACGTAAGTGTATGGATTTACAGATTCTGCACATCCTATACAAACCAAGTATAAACTACCTGTTGCGCTGTGGCGCAACAGGAAAAACTCTGAGTAAGACCAAGAGTACATAATAGCGTCTCACTCTATATAGAAGAAGAGTGAGACACTCTCCAGCCTGCCTGTGTTATAGCACAGGCAGATGCGCTGGTCGTTTTCAAGCTACATGTTGACATTCTATGCAACATGTGACTGGCCAATCAGCGCGTAGATTCCCTGCGTAACACACTTTAGTATATAATCGCTGATGCGTTGATAAGCATTAAGATAGAGTTAAAAGCTTAATAACTCATTATTTATTCATAGTCTGCTTGCAAAAACATCAAAAAAGGATTGCAAATACCTCTAGGGATATTTTGGCAAACTTTCAGCGAAATTGATTGAGAAACTTTTGAGATATAAATTTTCTGAATTTCTTCAAAGTTTCTCAATCAATTTCGCTGAAAGTTTGCCAAAATATCCCCAAAGGTATTTGCAAGCCTTTTTTAATGTTTTTACAAGCAGACTATGAATAAATAATGATTTATTAGCCTTTATCCCTATCCCGTTTTATGATTGGAGCACGTGCACAGGCGTCTGCCAATCAGAGAATAGAAGGTCGCTTCTGATTGGCCAGTCACATGTTGCATAGAATGTCAACATGTAGCCTGAAAACGACCAGCGCATCTGCCTGTGCTAGAACACAGGCAGGCTGGAGAGTGTCTCACTCTTCTTCTATATAGAGTGAGACGCTATTATGTACTCTTGGTAAGACGCATCAGTGCTATTTTTACATCAG
The DNA here is from genome assembly GCA_030248245.1 of Trissonchulus sp. WLG1_4. Classification (NCBI taxonomy): domain Eukaryota; kingdom Metazoa; phylum Nematoda; class Enoplea; order Enoplida; family Ironidae; genus Trissonchulus; species Trissonchulus sp. WLG1_4. Next base: position 2,449 of record JASANF010020958.1, read on the forward strand.
ATGACAAAAATTTGTCGTCCCTGTTTTTGTGTTCTTAAAGACAACTATGGACCGTGCTTAAGAGGTACCTAAAAAATGTTAAAAACCCATGCTGACTTGGCTGCTCTTCGCGAAAGAATAACAATTTAGTTCATGTTTAGTTTTTTATAATTAAGAAATCTTGGATTGCTGGGTTTTCTTGAAATTACATGATGAAAACAAGACAAAATTTTAAAATCGCGAAACATGATTATCTTTGACCAACGTTTTAGACTGCATCCAATGTAGCTTTTGACCGATAAAAACTGTTAATTCTGTGCTCAGAGGCATAGTTTTTGTAACCATAATCTAATGAACAAAAAATATTTGTACATTGTGTGGTCTATTTTTACAGTGAATATTATATGGTATATATGGCATATGTAACGGTCCATTGCAATATACTACGGAAGGCTAACATTATCGCCAAGCCACTGGCTAGATATTAATGAAAATGCAGATTTAATTTAAACTTTAACAAATTTAGGAAGTACGCACTTTTTCGGAGAGATTCATATCTAACATTATGATGACATGAGCAAACTAAAATTTTGCACAATTCATATAATCACGAGTACATAATAGTGTCTCACTCTTTTATAAAGAGTGGGACACTATTATGTACTCTTGATATAATTATATAGGCCAAGCATACGGGTAAATCTGAAGCGAATCGGAGATAGTCGAAAAAATTACGTGCCTGCCTCGATAGATTCTTTGAGACAGTCAGTCTTAAGTCATATAATCTTCCTTAGTTTAATGCTAGCTAATGCTAGTTGACCCAACAAATAATAAGCTATCATAATAGCTACCTACAGTGCTGACTAAAATTACTTGCTACAGATTCTGGAGACAAAGCGGAGTTTGAGTCTTTTGATTCTGAAGTCCATAAGTGACGCTTTGACTCCGGAGCTCTGTAGTCGCTTTAAAAAAATCCTTGTCAGAAATCAAGCATATGAAATTCTTAAAATCGTTATTAACTTTTTAATTCGCTCATGGTTCATTACCAAAATGACTGCTACGATGAACTTGAAAATGTACCTACATTACATAATGTGAAAAATACACAAACTGTACTTGCTATATGATTGTATTCAGGAGGCACTTACTGAGTGAGTACCTATTAGCACGTTATAAGTTATAAAGTACTTTCGCATACTCGTCTAATTTATAACTGTTCTTAAAATAACCGGTAAGGACAAAAAAAGCGCCGTAGGTGCTTTAAGTATTAAAAATGAGGTGTTACATAAACTTTTTCAAGGAAATGGAAATTTCACTCTCTAATGAGCCTCATTTTTGGCAAGAAACTAGAAGATTACCTTTTATAAACGTGTCTGGCGTTTTTCAAGTTAAACGGTGAGAAGTTAAGAGTGCGTTTTGGAGCAAAATCAAATTGAGTGAGTGACAAAAAACTGGTCTGACGGCTGAGCTCAAAGTATGCGGCACGCACGATACCTTTTAACAAACTCTTAGTAACATTAGAAACATGCGAAAACAACATTAGCTGCTACAAAAGTATAGTACACTAACTTTAGGAGAAACAAAAGCTAAAAGAAAGGTAGTGCGGCTTGTTTGCTTTTGTGTTTTATAAAATGAGTTACGTTCGATTGCCTGCAGCAAAAGCTGAAAGATTTGGTTTGTAAAATTGCAGAAAAATATCATGTGAACAAAATGAAGATTAATTAAATTATGGGGTTTAAATTTTAAAGGTCGTTAAAATAAAAATTTGTGTCATTTGTCAAAAGAGTGTTAAAAAAGTTTACATTGTAGGATTTACTTCCATAATACTTTATATTGTCTTAAATTGTTTTTTATTTTGCCGTTGTCAGTGATTTACTTCAGTTTCTGTCAAAATTTTTAAAAATATGTCGGTAGTTATGTATTTTATTATATTAATTGGCCCTAATCGTCATCCTTAATTAGCTTATAAGTTATAAAATTTAATTAACTTTCACTAGATGTCATATAATCACGAGTTCACTTGTCCATGTACTATTCATTCCAAACTTGATAGTGACTCGAGATCTAAATGATGTTATTATGAGATCTTGACAGTGCAAAATAAATAAAAAATTTTCTGTGAATTTAGTGTTTTGCCAAGAATGAAGCGAACTTGTGCTTGAGACGTAAACATCTAACAAAGAGAGAAGAGATGATAAATTATAAATGAGGGTTTGTGAAAAGCTTGAGCAAACATACCTTCCTGCGCTAAGAAAGAAAGCCTTTCCTTTCAGATGATACAATGGCTCTAAAATGATGCTAAGCGGCTCATACAATAGCCTTAACCTGCTCCAAGCTAGCAGAGCGACTTCACTAAACTACAATGACAGCTAAAGGAGTGATGGTAAAGCTCTGTGTTAAAAGATCAAAGAATACAGCCAGATTAGAGTGTCGCAAATAATAATATTTGTCATTAGACTCAGCGGAATAATTTTAGCATATGATTCGTATGCGATGGTCACAAATGATGTTTTGGTGTTGATGATGGAGTTGAACAAACCAATCTTCTAACAACTATATGGATCCTCTATTACATATGCGCTAAGTTTATATATTGAATTAAAGCACAATCGTTCGAATAATTGATATTTTGATTATTATGCAGGTTATTACGAGCGTTAGGGCCTTATTCATAGCTGCATTTAGTAGATCAGATTTAAAGTTTATTTCTAACACAGCGTCTTCCAATCGGAAGTAATAGAAAGCCAAGTTCAAGGATTAGGTTACGATCAAATGAATAGAGAAGTTCAAGAATAGAAACACAGCAACTGTTTTAACATTTATGTTGAAATAAAACATTGATCACTATCCCTCTAGCACTGTCACTGTAATTTACTAATATGCCTCTAGAGACTGTAATGTACTTAATGTACAGAACAAGGTTACAAATACAGACAGAATAGAGAGTACAAAATTACCCACTTTTCTAGACACAAAAACCGATACTTTATTAAAGTAATATATTCTTCTTGACAAACAACGTGTATATGACTACAGCGATCACTCTTACTACCTAGTGTATTATAACAGCCTGCCTCTAACGTTTAGCCTAAAATTGATAGCTGACCAAAAAGTCAGACAAACAAGATGGATCTGCCGAGCAAAATTGTCAAAAAAGTAGACTGGAACTTTTATTTACTCTTAATTTGGCGTAAATATGCTTTAAATTTACGAATAACGTATTTTCAAATGTATGCTTTTTATATTCTATTGTTTTATTGTTTATAGTTTTATCTATGTAGTTTAAGTTAGCAGTCATACGCAAAGTGTTTCTAATTTGTGCGAGTTCAACTCAAAATACCGTTACGACGCTTAAACACGACAGAAAAATTGTTATAACTTCTGAAGAAACCAGTGTTGGAGTATGATGTCCGAAAAACTACATAGACTTTATGTACGGTTATTTTTATTATCAAAGAAAACACAACCGTGATGAAAATAGAAAGAAACATTTTCCAAGCCGAAACTAGAAGAGAAGGGTCTGAAAACAAAGTAGGAACTCCAAATTTAATTATCTCCAAAAAGGTCTACTTAGGCGTTAATGAAGGGTCTACTAAGCTAGAAAAGTTTTAGCTTCCAAAATTTAAGATGATGCGTAATGCGTAACATTTTGCATGTACGTATTTCTGCATGACATTTTGATGGTACTGTCTTCAACAAACATGTTCAACTTGAATCTGCGCTTAATCGGAATCTTAATCTGAAAAGCTACATTCAAAAATACCGTCTAAACGGTAAATGCCGTTTAAATCACAAAATAGAGTAACTTTTTTATGCAAATAAGCGTTGAGAAAGAAATGGCTATTGAAATATAGTCGGAAAAAAGCAAATTCTCCCGAATGTCACTTAACTTATTTAGAAAATTTTTCAAAAAGGTATAAATTTAAAGTTTTGAATTTTCACCAGCCTTCACGGTTACATATGGAACCAACATCATACTTCTACTAAAAAGTATAAATCATAAGCTGCAAGATTATGCGCAACATTTTTGTCAAAATAAATCAGTTTTTAAAAAATGAAAAAACAAGAGACCGTTTTAAATTGACTGTCAAAATTTTCACTAGAGTGTCTTGTCAAGCGTTTGAATAGATTACATTTCGACAGACACAGCTGAGAAGGGATTTTTAAGTTTACGTAAGTCAAGAAATCATGTATATAGTTCGAATTATCCCCATGGCTAAACTTGGAATTTTTTCTTTATCAGTTTTCAGTTGTCCAGATATTTTTAGGGTGTTTGAAAATTTAGGTATTTTAACCTCTCTATCTGTTAAATTCCAACTTTTTAGGAATAAAGAAAATTCAAACTTCAGTTTGGAGTCTAAAAATTGGTGATGCATAAGTTGATTCTGGAGTACATTTATGGATAGTTTTCAACTTTAGCAACGCATATTTTCAATAAACGTAAATTTGAACGTAGTTTCATATCATAGTTATTTTTAAAACGAACTCAACCTAATACGTTGAAAGAAATGTCAAAGATAATTACTAAAAACAAACATTAGAATGGAAGTAAATTTGTTACTTAATTTACCTTTGCACAAATTTAGTGCACAGTTTATAGATAAGAATTATAAAAGAAGAATAAGAGTTAAAATAGTTAGCTCATAGATGCCCAATCTTAGTCAAAAATCAGAGTCCATTTCGTATCAAGCATTATGAAAATATGAATAAGAATCTTGACAAAAAATCAGTGGCTAAAAGAGTCTAAAAACCTAGTACAATATCTTAAAACCCGAGGCTTTGGAACAGTTATCAAAAGGTCCTTTCATGTTTACAGCTGTATGTCTGCTCAGCCGGCAAAGTTACAACGTTTAATTACGCAACAATCTGATCTTAAACACTATTAGTAGTAAATATGATTATTTCGTAACTTTGTCGGCTAAATGGCCATATCTGTAAGTATTAATCGACTCTAAGCAGGCCTTCACGTGCGAAGGAATCCGACCACAGTTCACAACGACATTTTTGGTCTGACTAGTGAAATATGTAGCTATTCACTCATCACTAAATAACTAACAAAGCTGCACCTCATACAGCCGCTCATGGTTACTACGTGCATAGTTAATTGAGTCCTAGTGAGCACATGGATGTTCAACTGGGTCTGGATTGGGCCAAATGAATATATACTTAAACGTATAGAAGCTACCAGCGCGGGCTTAACATCCACATGCAATTTCAAAGCCTAAAAATGCTGAAAATACATATTCCGATACTTGCATTGTGTTATTCTCTCAGAGCCCTAAGCTGGATTAAACGGATTATATTAAAATGTATTTGCTCAGCTTATCTCGATGTTCAGATAGACTACAATACTCTTGCTACAATTATTTGCTGTCCCGAGTTTTGTATGAATTCATATGTAGACGACACTGAATTATTGGCAAAACAATTGTTAAATCTACTCCGTTTAATCCAATTTAGAAATTGGGCTTCAGATACACAGCCTTAAATTATTTTGCCCTAGTATATAGTTTGAAGATATTTGATGCTGTACTTTTTAAAGAAGCTTCCCTAACATACACCGGCACCGGCCTATTGGCACTACTTGACGCATCTAATCAGTACGCAGACTATGACGGGAAACAATATGCATGAGATTTCAGGGGATTATAAATAATATTCATTTATAAGCCAAAGGAAATAATGAGATGAGGGTAGGCTGAGAAATTGGATGCTAATAGTGTAAGTAGAAATAGAATATAGTAGACAGAATTATTGGAATGGTAAATCGGGTTTGCTCGAGACATGGGTTACAAAAGCTTGGAGTGATCTAACGCGAAACTTGAATGCTGAATGTACATAGGATAACCGCAACAAAGAAAAGTAAATACAGACTTGTCTACTGCTATTTTTTTTATCTTGAATATACTTTTTCTTGAGCCTGTTAGTCTTTTCTCAGGCTCATTTCGGCCCGGTTTACACAGACTTGCTTTTTAGGCTTTTTTTACCTGATGGCCCTAAGTAAAAATTTTGGTTAACACAGAACGTGCATTTTATATACCAAAGTTTGCACTTAAGGATTTTAAATAAAAAGTAAAAAAATACGTCTGTGTGAACTGGGCTTTAATCTTTCATACATATTAGTAATTTATAGATGCACATATTTATAGATGCCACGAGTGTCCATAGTCCACATAAAGTGAAACCTAACATAAATTTTGATTGCAACGAGTTCGTGGCAATAATGTAACATTATATGAAACCTTATTGGTCATCATACTCTTTATTGGTCACTAAAGCTATAAACTTTATTGTAAGCCCAGCTCGAATAAGGGAAATAATTAATATGCTGAAAACATAAACCATAAAAACATACATATATAATTTAATTGTAACTTCATTATTATGAGTTGGCTTATAAACAACGGCATTAAAAGCTTGCAAAAGTGAATTTCCCAGCGGGTAGTTCACAGTGATTGCCTTGTCTTGTATGTAGCAGGCTTTAGCTTAAATCTAGGTCTGTGTTGACATAAAAGATACCGCCAATGTATTCCAGCCCTAAGGCCAATAATTACCTCTATTCAGGCAATTCGTGTGACCCTTAATTACATACTTGATTTCTTGAGCTGTGAAATTTCCGAGATAAAGCTTCGAGACCCCTTTCTTATTCAATAGTACCAGCCCCCATTAGGACGCAAGCATTAAATTTGAACACTAGGCTATTTAATTTAAATTTGACTTAACTGGTGTTAAGTACTGACTAGTCAGACTGACATACTGGTGAAACAACTTGTCAAATTACAGAGTTAGTGCATACATTAACTGCTAAGAGTTAAACAAAGTATCAATCACCTACGGAAAAGTTTTACCGTCAAAGACAATGTTTGATTGACAAACACACAGTCAAGAGAAGGGTTCTAGCCAGTGATCGCCTACTTAAATTTCAGATGTTTCTAATGATACGTTAAATAGTTTGTTTCCTCGCATTGTTTTTATTTAATGACCCTATGATCCGCCTCGTACCCCTTCCATGAATTAATTAATTAATTAAGTAGTGGTCTTTCAAAAAACACCTGTACTCAATTTACAATAATAATGTCAATGCTATTAAAGCATAAATTTTTGTCGAGTTTCTAAATGACATACAACTTACATATATATTAGGAACGCTTTTAATTTTTATGCCCTCTTCTTCATGGTAAATAGTACATTACTTCACCTTATTCTTGTAATTTTTCTTTTAAGTATCTAATTCTACTAAAAAACAATCTGGCCAAGTGTGATAATTTGGTTTTTGAACAAAATTGTAGTTTAGTTTAGTTTTGTATTTAAGAAATTGGTCTCAACGCCGTTTCCAATTTTTTACAGCGGCCAAAACTGTGTTCTTCACTCTGTGTCCTTTAACCCACGTAGCGCTCTACATATTTTCCCCGATTTTGCTATGTATTTAATAGGTTAGTGTAACTTCTAGAAATCATAACTAGCAACATAAAGAAAAACGCATCAAAAAATGAAAAATTTTACAAATTCCGATGCTATTTTCTTTCTCAAAGCGATTGGTTACATGACATGCTAAAGTTCTAAGTTTTAGTTGGAAGTTTACTGCATAAATTTGATTAAAATAGTAACAAAATTTACATCATTCAAAAATTAATCATATTTATTAATTAATACAAAAATGTTGGGGACAGGGACATTAAAAAGCAATAATTAGTTATTACATAATATACTTGTTGTCGTTGCAAATACACATTTAAATTGATTTAAGCCTTAAAACTTAATACTAAACCTACAAGAGTGTTGAATAACAAAACAAGCTACAGACAGGCCAAAGTCAACTTGTTTGGCAACATACATTAGGTAGTCGTGTAGCACTACTTTGCCTTCTGAAATCTGAAATACGATCTAAAATTGAAAACACTGGTTGAGTTCAGCCAAGCTAGCTTAGAATTCCCAAGTTTCCGTTTACAAATTTGAGTCTAGTTTCTTGTTTCTCTTGTGTGTTCGCAAAAAGTACGATTGAGACCCCTTCCGCTAATATGTGTAATTCTAATTATCAAAAGCTAGGAACAAGCACCGAAGAACTCTAAAGGATTAAAAGCAAAGTAATAGCCCTTGGTGATTCGAGCGCCCTGAGGGTTGTCGGTTCACGCAGAGATACTTTTTGATGCTTTTTCTTTATGACTAATAACTTTGTGCTTTTGTAGTTTAGATGACGCATTTCCTTCATACATAGCGCGAAAGCAATTTTGACTTAATCTTTAGTCATGGTTGCTTCTGATTTGCTATCTACGTATTTGCCACCAAAAATGGAACGCGTTTCCATTTTTGATCAAGGCTTAAGGAAAAATCAAAAAGTGAAATGCAAATACTGTAAAAACTATAATTTTCACTTAAAACAGTTAAGTAATAATGAAAATGTTAAGAATAAACCTGTGTGAGCCAGGCCTTATATGAGTAGCTGCCAGGATCAATTTAGTTCTGCGCTGTAGGCTAAGGCTCGATTCATACTTACAGCCGTATGTCCGTTCAGCCTGCAGTGGAGCAGCCAGCACATGTGATGTCATTATTTCGTCATTTTGTCGGCTGAACGGACATACGACTGTAAGTATGAATCGAGCTTAAGTGGCTATCGTATTCTTGCATCAAGCTTGCCGCACGGAGACACCTAAGGAAGTTTTGGTCGATGAGTTAGTTATTCATCTGACTTCATGTTACCATATGGCGCTCTCAAAAAAAGACCGTCCTCATTGTGCAACGTCAGTGCAAGAACATTTCACATTGTACATAGCTGTATAAACTGTTTGGAGACAAAACCCTCATTTTATTAATATTTATTAGCAAAAACATTACAACCACACGTAATAAAATAGACGCTGGTAACTGAACATATTGTCAAAACAGAAGGTTATTAGGTCAACTAAAATTTATGGAAATGGTTGTAAATAGAAAAGATGCTAAAATTGTAGGGAATACAAAAAATAACTAACCGATTAGAACAGTACCAACAAAATGAATGAAAAGAAACAAATTAATGGTATTTGTAGAAACAGTTTTAGGAAGCAGTTGACATTTACAGCTCCAACGTACAGTATTGTCAAAAAACTAAACGACACCTTTGATTTTTCCTAACATCACGAGGTACATTATAGGTATTGCTTCCTAGTGATAACTCATAATAGTTTTATATGAAGCTCAGAGTAAGACCTTATGATGTAAAGATGTTAACAGTCAATGTACAAACAAAATGTCAAGACACTCAATGAATAATCGTGGAATTAGTTTAATTGAATCGTCCTTCTCCCGTGTCTGTGGTGAGACAACCCGCACCGAGGCCGAAGCCAACGCCCTTTGGCCCGAACTGTCGCCCGTAACACTGCTTGCACCAAACCTGGTTGTCGTGAAGCGCCACAGTTGTGGAATCAAGCATCTTGTTGCACATGCCTAAAACAGAAATAATAGAAAGACCGGGTTCACGCTTTAAGATATCAAAAATACGTACGCAAACCTTTATAGGCTGCACTGTGCAGTCTCTATGCTACATTGGTTCTATGAATTATATTTTCATTCTGTGACAGAAAGCAACCTTTCAAATAAAAATTATCATAGTACCCATGCCAACAGACTGTGGCATTAATGGGGTACACTGTCGCTGTAACAAGCTGCTGCTGTTCTAATTAAACGTGAGCGTTCAAAGTTTTACTAGGTAAAGCGTGAACAAAACCTTACCCTAACGCTATCTAATCAAGTTTTTTCACTAAAGCGCAAAAATACCTATTTTTTAAATGTAGTTAAAAAATACCGTAATGCATGACAGAGATTATTGTGTCATCATTATATTGCGATCCTAACACAAATTTGACAGGGTTCTGTCAGTACTTTTCATTATTTACGTTGCCAAACCTAGCCAACTTATTGAAACTTATTATCCAACAATAAACCTAATTTGATTCGATTCGATCTGATTGATTTGTAAAATTTGGAATTTATTACAACAATGCCACATAACATACACATATGTATATGTATTCTGATTTTTGAGATATAACTTCAGCAAACCAAATGACTTCAAAAACTCTGGCACAGTTGGACGCCAACGTTACTTATTTTAAATGATCTGCAGACGGCGAGACATTTTTTTGCGAAAAAAACATCTCCTTCGTAACTCCAAAAAGTTTGCTGTGCTTGTCGTTTAATCGTTTTGAAACGGTGAGTGCTATGTAATAAACCCTTCACCTCAAATATTTTTCATATACATAAATCATGAAAGAAATAATGTTTTCAATGAATTAAGAATATTTCATTGCTTTTCATGGAAAGTGAAACACAAAATTGCTCAAACTTGCTGATCAACTCATTATCGTTTTCATAAAGAATACAATAAATTGGGTCGGTGAAGTTATTTTGTTTTATGTTTTATGTTTTATGTTTTGTTTTATTTTCCCAGGTGTCTCTGGCTTGGTGTTATATATTAGGCTTAAGAATAATTTACCCCAAACATGATCACTATTTAGACCCCAAGTACCGAAATTATAAAAAGACAAATAATGAGATTCTTGAAAATAAGTATGTACCTGTTCAAAATCAGTTGGACGTAGGAAGAGATTGAGTTCGGTAGTATTTAATGCAGTAGTTTCAAAATTTTAAATCCAAAATTGAAGTTTAAATCAACAAATATGAGCACAACTAACCGCATTTGAAGCATGACTTGTGCCATTTAAGACCACCGGCTGAAATTTCTTCTGCGTGGTAGACAGACTTTCCGCATTTACCACACTTGGGAGCTTCTGGCACTTTAAATGGCATTTTTACAGCAAAACTTGATTACAAACAAGAGTTAATAAAATTTAATAATGGCTAAAACATCAAGAAATTTAGTAGTACAGCATAAGTTTCAAAATTAGCACAGTTAAAACTGATAAGTATATATGACCAATTAACCACGAGAAAGCGAAAAGTTTAGTCATTTTTATACCTCAGTAAAACGTAAAAATTTATGTATTAACTGCTACAAAAATGCAAAAGCTGTTAAACAACATAAACGGCTGTTTTAGTAAGGACTTTTCCGTTTCTACTTATGGAATATATTCACATTATTTTACATTCAGATTTCAGATCATGCAAAAGTGCTAAAACAGTGAAAGAATGCGAATAACATGACCTCAAATCAAAATTCAATCAAACGGTTTCGCAAACATGATTATTCTGTTTGAGTGCTAAAGAAATAGAACTATTGAGGAAACTGAAAATTAGTGCTGAAAAATTTCCACTATTGACCTTGATAGAAAATGCAATAAAACGTAATTCGTTGGTTTGAAGTGAAATAGTTGCGGAAAGAGTTTTCATTCATCGCAAACTCACATAGTTTTTACAAAATTAGTAGCAGAAAAGTGAAGTAAACTTAAGGTAGCGCTCAGCAACAAAACTCATGTTTGGCGCTCAGCTCATGCAATAAACAGCAATACCACTTTAATTTTATATCAAAGAGACATCAAAAAAACCTATCTACAATACAGTTCAGCACTTTAATGTGAATGTGTCAAATTTTATGACCAAGTCAAATTTCCTATTCACACTAATTTTGTTTTTGACCTAGCTCAGCGAAACTTCAACCGCTTTTGATGATCTTGGTATCAATAGAAAGATCTCTCAAAAATCTAGACGTGATCGATCTTCGATTTTTCATTTTTATTTTTGATTTTGCAAAAAATTGATTTTTCAAAAATCAGTCGTGTTTGAGCGACTACAAAAAGTGCTGCGGGCCAAAATTTGAAAATCAAAAACCTTTCACGTCTGCATTTATATTCTTTCTTTCATTGTGCAAATTTTCAACTCAATCGCAAACGGCAGCTGGGACCCAGGTCCAAAAAAAGTAGTCGATTTCGCTACGCAAAAATGTAAGGTTTGCCCACACGTTTCACTTTTTCAAAAATTACACCTTTCCTAGGACTGCGTATTTCCGTTGAAAAAGTTACAAAAAGCCATACTCAATTTTTTAAGAAATTAAATCAAAAATTTGACATTTTCGAAGATTTATCAGCTTTGTAGGTTTTTCATTTTGGATTTGCTATTTTCACGGCTAAATAACTCAGCAAAACTTCAACGTATTCTTAAGTTTAATACATCAATTTAAAGCTAAGAAACAGCATATTTCAATGATATGAGTAATCATTTTATATGGAAAACAAAAATTTTTTGCTACGGCTACAAATTTGTCCAAAAAATTTAAAAAATTTTTTATCACAATATGCACATCAAATGAAAGCTATTTTCATTTTGAACAACTTTCCTTCAAGACATTATGGTCAAAAATGTCGCTGAAAAAAATTAAACGCCAAAGTCGGTTCCCCTGAGCGCCACTTTAAGAGCGCGTACTACATAACGTCTCGCTGTACCAAAGACTCAAAATAAGACCCAATGTTTTCGGTAAAACTATAATTTTTAAGCGAATAAACTAACCACTAATAACTAACGAACTCAACTAATACATATAAGTACGCACCAACCTGAGATGTGGACCTATATGATATCATTACCTACCTATGTGTATCTGTACGATACTAATGATGACATACATGACAAACTGAACGTCTCAATAGCACCCCTTGATTATAACGATTGTAACTACCCCATTTGCAGATATGTAGATAAATATAGGTAGCTGCATTTAATAACACACACCCTGCCGACAACAACATCATAGCAATGTGATCCCCCATTAGCATAGACTATAGCTGATTATTTCACCACCGCTTGACAATAAGTAGCAATCAAAGGCGAACTGAAAAAGCCAATATCGCTCAAACTATTGAAACCGTCGCAGAAAAATTATTGAGGTCTGATAAATTTTAATTAAATAGTAAAAAGCGGCTGATCTAAACCTGATCTCGGATAAATTGATTGCTCCTAGTAAAATACATAAATTGAGCCATATGCAAAAAGTGTAAGTGCTTACTTTTCTTTTGTTGTTCGGATGGTTTTTCACCCAACTACTAGAATATAAAATATTGGGAACATATTGCGCTTTTTGCACAATGTCACAACATAATATAGGCTATGTCAGTCAGTACGAAAATGAAAATTTAAAACTAGTAAGAAAGAAAACTGTACGAAAAGTGAAACATTATTCAGAGCTATCAAGCAAGAAAACGACTACAAACTTATATGCGAATACGGCGTTTTTAAACAATGTAGTGTATAAACGGTAAAAAAACAGCTATGAATAACGAACAAAACTTTTAGCACAAGCAGAGAATACCTGATGCTAAAAATGCCCACATACAGAACTATAGCTGCTAGCATCAATTGCTGAGGTGTTGTACACTGCAGAAACCTGAAATTGCAAAGTTGCAAAGCAGCTAATGCAAAAGCTTGGAGTCAAAAGTTTAGGCCGCTGGACTTTTTGTAGCATCCTCGAAATTACTCATCTAACTGGTTAGCTTGGGGCAGCTGACGCAAACTGGTTGTGACGCACGTGCAGACACACTCTCACACTGACAGTTGGCCTATTTATCGCTCCAGCTTGCGACGAGCATTCGTCATTTAGCTCTGCAAAAATTTCAAAGAAACGAGGCTAGTCACTAAATTTATTTGTGAGTGTCGTCTGGCGGTTTCGAGAAATCTGAACACTGGGCACGTGATGCCACATCATTAGCAATAATTAAAAAAGACTACGTGACTACGCTAAGCTGCGGAAACTAGTGTTAGGTAGACACTAGACACACTAGGGCAACAAGCACTTCTGCTGAGTAAGTGGTTACATTGTAAGGCCTGAGTGTCAATATTCCACATGAAATATTAAACGCGGCCAATATTTGCAGAAAAAATGATTTTTAAGTCCTAATTTTAGTATACCTTTATTGCTGAGTTGCTCCGAAGCTTTAATGGAAACTATTAACAGCTTTTTAAAGTCGAAAACTGCGAAAACATTCAAAAATTTTCTGATCAAGTTGAAAAAATAAGGCCTCACCGAGATTCGAACTCGGATAACTGGATTTGGAGTCCAGAGTGCTAACCGCTACACCATAAGTCCACGACGCATGACTGATAATATCAACTAATGTACAATGTACAATGTACAATAGTGATGTGGATCGGATCGCCGATCCGAAGGTCGGATCGGATCGGATCGGATCGCTGAATTTGCCGGATCGGATCGCCGGATCGGATCGGCTTTAAAATATCGGATCGGCGATCCGGATCGGTAGTATAAATTTTGAGTTAAGAACAAAAAATTTGACAAAATTTTGCAAACTTTTAAAAACCTTTCGACAGATCACTCAAACGCACAAGTATAACTATTAACTACTACTCAAATTATCGGCTTGATATTAGTGGAAGCGCACAGTTTATGCATACATAAGTGGAGGGGAAGTTTTCATCATTGAAGTTACGTGAAGACACGTACTAATTGTGTGATGTGAAATGTTTAGAAATATATCTTAATTTTCGCCTACAAAAACAATCTTGCAACAATGTTTTCGTTAAGGGGGTAGTGTCGCGAAAGCAGTCGATTTTGCGCGACGATAAAACTTTTTCAGTAAAAGATAGGTCATTGTTCTTTATATTTTCTAAAAATATGCTTCAAGGCAAATGTTTTTGTCAAGTTTCAGCAAAATTGATGCAGCATACAGTTAGCAGTGAAGTCGCAAAGTTGGAAAAGTGACGTTTTGAAAACCTATTCACATTCGATAATTTCGTCACAATTAAATAATTTTTTGTTTAGATTCTTTACAAAAATTAAAAGCACATATGCTCTAGTTTATGCACACAAAATTTAGTTAAAATTGCTTGAGTGGTTGTGGAGTAATGCCAGTTTGAACTGTGAAACTGTGGTAACCTGCAAAGTACTCACAGCAATAATGATAAATTGTAAAAAAATTAGACACTTGTTTTGAAATAAAAAAAAACGAACCTTCATTTTTCATTTCTCTTATTTGTGGCAAAAAAATGTGCGTCAAAACATGACATGTACTTCACAAGCTGGCCAATCTGATATCTGGCTTGATTTTTTGAACTTTTATGTCTCTATTGTGCGATGTCTGGCTCACAAATGGTGATTGGTTAAAAATATTGGTAGATATTGGTGGTCTAGTGTCTGGCAGTATTTCTTTGACACTATATGGCATTTTACTAGTTTCTCAGTGAACGTACAATTTCAAAGCAAAAAGTTCTCATTTTGCAGCCTATGAGCAAAACTGCTCTGGCGACACTACCACCTTAACACAAGAGTTGAGGCATTGCTCGTTACAGGCAGAATCGACGCAGATCAAAATTTCCGATCCGCGACCCAACCCAACAGTAGTATAGCGTACGGATCTGATGACACTTTGGGGTGGGAGCATTGGGGTGGGAGCAAGCGAATTGGGGTGGGAGCATTGGGGTGGGAGCATGCGTGTTGCTAACCTGTCTGCTGCGATTTCAAGGTCATATTACGGTGTGTACGTACATATATGCATGTTTATGTAATGATATTGAATTGTAATAAAAAGTGTTGTTTTTATGTATTATATGTAATATAAAAAAATAAATGTCTTACTGTAGTTTGTGTCAATAAAATTTTTCCGAGTTTTATTTCTGTGTGTATTACCTTAGGGATAGTTGAGTACGTATATAAGTAAAATAGAGAGATAGAAAAAAAACTGTTTTTTTATACGTTTAGATTTCATCATGCTTACTCAAAATAAAAAATTGAGTTTTTATATGAATAATATGTCATAATATTACATAATTTTCTTGTGTAGGACAAGTTTTTGTAACTTCCACCTTGTTAGGTGTGAAAAATACGTCAAAAATACCACTAAAATTAATTATCTCAAGTAATAGTTGGGTGATTAGGATGAGCAATACGTCATTGGATAGCCATATCTGTTGTACGTAGTGCTATCTAATTAGCTAGGGAATCCCTTCAGCCGTTGAAGAGCTATAGTGTCTTAAGTAAGACCATACCCCTATGTTTATGTACTAAACTAAAATTTTACCGGGTAAACTTCGACTCTCTCTTTTTACTTAATGCTGTGTAACTACAGTAAGACTAGTGGTACCAACTTTATTTTTATATCATCGAACAGGTAATAGATTTGTGCATTCAATTACGTAAAAATTTTAGGGGTGTACAACTAACCAACTGGCCAGGCTAACTCAAAATATTCGAAAAATTGTCATTTTTAGCCTTATGCAGCGGGTGGTTTTAAACTAGTTTTCAAGGCACTTCCGCGTACAATAGGTGAAAATTACGTCAAAAATACCACTAAAAATTAATTATCTCAAGTAATACTTGGGTGATTAGGATGAGCAATACGTCGTAGGATACAGTGCTATCTAATTAGCTAGTGAATCCCTTCAGCCGTTGAAGAGCTATAGTGTCTTAAGTAAGACCATTCCCCTATGTTTATGTGATAAACGAAAATTTTACCGGGTAAACTTCGACTCTCCCTTTTTACTTAACTCCCCATAACTCAGGTAATAGTGGTCCGATCAACTAAATTCTTTCATGACCATTTAGTCCATTGCGTAACGCACAAAACTAGCGGATTAGGATTCTTGTATCTGCTACCAGTCCATAGCTATAGCCCGTAAAAGTCAAAATTTAGCCTTTTTAGCCCACTAGGCAGCTGTAAAACTTCCCTGTTGTCTTACTGTAAACCAGTTTTTACACAACAAAAATGTCTTGAAATCCAACTATTTGGGTAGAGAAGCTAAGTTTATTTCACTAAAGTCCCTATAACTTTGGTTATCCTAGTCCGACTAAAGTCATCAGGCAGTCACTGGAAAGCTCTATTTTTGGGTTACACGACCATATCCTAAAATAATTTTTATTCCCGAATGCGTTTTAATAACTAACTTAATAACGATACCTTAATTTATCTACAAGCACAAAACAAACAATTTATAAATTTTTATTGTTAATACATATATATAACAACAGTATATATATATATATATATATATATATATATATATATACACAGAAATGTACAGGTACAATTATTATAAATACAAATACAGTTAGTAAGGAACGTCCCAACTTCCAATAGTATCGAAATTCGACCACACCAATATTCGCACCACCAAAAATCCAAACATGGGTTCTTTAATCCATAGGCCACAATCTCGCGCACTGGAAATGGCCTCTTTGTGGGTAGAGTACCATCCGTCGCTCTCCCTGAGCAGCTTTTCCGGCCCGCACACCCCAATGTCGACTATCTTCCAGGTGTACATAATGACAAATGATTCTAGTTTCGGATGTGAGCCCCTTATATAGTAGTTTTGCTTAACACTGATTGGTTTCCGCCAAAAAGTACGTCGTTGATTGGTCAGTTTTTTCCGCCAAAACCCAACCCAAAACTTTCTGAGCTAACAATTATATCTTTAGCTAATCTCAGACTCTTACAGTATGCGCATATTATATAGAATATTTACTTGTTCTAAAATTTATACAGTATCTACTACGTATACTAAAATCTAACTTAGCTGGTGTTATTCCCCTTTATTTCATCTTTTTTTTTCAAAATCCATCATCGTTTTAGTATTGTCATACTTTTAGTTTTGTGTCTATGTATTTCTTTTTTTATTATGTGTTCCGTCATTTTTTTTCTCACTTTTTTTTCTTTATTTATCTTTGTGTTCCGTTTTATTTATTTTGTTTTATTCTTATTAATTTTTTCTTTATTTATCGTTGTGTTTTATTTTTATTTCAAAATTTTATTCATTATTATTTTTTAAATTTTAATTATTTCAAACCAAAATTTTCGTCCGTACCACGGGACTCTTCAGACACCCATTTGAAAAAAATTGAAACTCTTAAGAGTCTCAATTAATTTCTCGGCTAGTGTGAATTTTGGGTTTGAAAGGTGGTTTTTTCAACCAATTCTAACTTTTTTAAAATTAAACGGTTTATCCCATTCCCTTCTTCTTCAGAATTTAGAAGGGGATGGGATAAGCGGTGATGACAAAATAGCCATACCGCGTGTCCTCACCGACAATTCTGAAGTTGCTGGTTGGACGATTTCTCGACCATCCAACGACTTCAGAATGGCAGGTGTCCAGCACCCACCGTTTTTCCCCCACGTACTCAAGGTACTGGGGGTCGTGGATGGCCCGGATGAAAAGGACCTTCAACGACTCTAACGAGTCATTGAAGCAGCTCTTCCCTGGGAGATGAGTCCCAGGGAAATGCGCAGCCATATGGCTGGTGTGAAAGCGGATCTTAGAACGACTATTCATGAAGGATGTTTGATAAACAGTGAAAATATTGAAAATTTGGGGGTCATTATCTATGGGTTTTTTACCCTCCCCAGGGACTTTCCTGGGTGGTACCTACCTACAAAATCTATTATAAAAAATTTAAAACTAAAGTTTTTGCTACATTTTTTTCTTTCTAATAAGGACACACACACACATATTGCATATAATAATTTTATTTAGACACAATGATGATAACAATAATGGATATAAAACATTACAGTATATACGTTGATGACAATAGAAAAAAAAGACATGTCAATAAGGAAAAGCAATAGAAATTTTCACATCACAATTACGTACAATACAAATAACTTTCACAATTCTGACACGTTTCCCTGACAAACCATGATAACCCACAGTGTGAGCAAACTTTTTAGTAACCGCAAATTTATCAGGGATTTGTTGCTTAATTTTTCCTGGGTCAAGTATTGTTTTAAAAATTAACTCCTCTGTTTCTTCCAAAGACCCAATAAATTGCGATTTATCATTATACATATTACAATGCAATAATACATGTATATATATACTCATTATAATAAGTTGTACTTAACAATATTTCTACAAAAAATGAGATTTTTTAGCTTTTATCAAGGTTACACAATTTTGAATCGGATCGGATCGGCGGATCGGATCGGATCGACCGATCCGGGCCTGGATCGAATCGGATCGGATCGGATCGCCAATCAAGCATCCGGATCGGATCGGCATCAAAATTTCGGACCGATCCGATCCGATCCACATCACTAATGTACAATGTACTAATGTAGGTACCGTCTCACTCAAGCTGCAGCGATTGACAATTATAACAAAACTTATCCAACAAAGATATGACGGTTGTTACGCAAGGAGTTTAAAATTTGTAAACATCACTCATTAAAGGTTGTACAGTCTTACATATTATCAGCCTTACAGTGCATCTCATTAGTTTTATGAAAATATTATAGTCTGGTACATCGTACATATAAATCTAGTTATCATCAGCTGTGGTTTGGCGCAATTGGTTGGACGGAGCATCTGATTCCGATGCGAACTGACAGCTCAACGGTTCGATCCCACTCCGGCGTCCATCACTTTTGTCTTTATTTGATCTAGAGATTTGTGACTGCAGAAAAGAAGATAGGCTGTCAAAGAGAAAGCTACAGAGCTGTGGAGGTACCTGCCTTTCTAGTGTTATTCAACACTAGAAAATCGACCTACCCAAAATTACATTGAAGAAGGAGAATCTGAATATAGTTTATACGCGGCCCCTAAGGGGGCCGCGTAAAAAAGTTAAGCCATTCTTATTTACGTGGAGGTTAAAGTTAAACTAAGGTAAATCAAGGTTAGACTTAAAATAACCCTTGGCGTTTTAAGCTGAAGTTAAAGGTCGCCGAAAAGCATTGACTTTTATACAACTTTTTTGAATAAGTTAAAAGGTAACGTTTTAAGCTATATGTTAAAAGTTATAGTTAAAGTAAGACATCTAACTTTTTTGTAGTGAAATTAAAGTAAGACCCCAAATTTTTTTAATTTGAGTGAAATTTAAAGTTTACCTTTTTTGCCCTACATAGCACTCACCGCGGTTTGCGTACAAACTACACTCACTATTCAACTGTTCTAACTGAGAACTAGGGCCTATGAGACTTAGGGGCTGTGGTGTAGTGGCTAGCATTCTTGACGTCAAAGCGATGGGCACAGCTTCGATTCAGTTGGGGTATTCTCTTTCGTTTCTGTAACGCTAAGACCTTCACCCTTAACGGCAAAGCGTTTATCGCTAATTTGCCTTAGCCCTAATTAGCGAATTAATGAACTTACAATTGTCCTCTTTTAGCCGCAAGAATCCACACCCAAATAAAGTTCGGCACACGTCCAGTCGCTACGATACAAGCTTCACTGTTAAAATCAAGCCACAGAAACAGATCAAGAAATCCACACCAATCGCCAAACAGGAAACAACAACCACCGCAAGAACAAAACCGCCCGCTTATTCCAACCGCACCAAAAAGACTAATCGATACTACTAGATGTTGCTTTTTATTAATGGCTATCTGACTGGTGGACAGGCTCCACCTCATCCGATTAACTAAGCTTTACCGTAGGCCGTTCCATAGTTTTAGGATAGGCCTGTTACACTGGGGGCCTAGAAATTGGGGCGTCCACGACCCAATACGAAGAAGAAAACTGTGGCTGACAGGAATCTTGGTTAAACATATATAGTCTTAACATATATAAACTGATAGCAAGAAAGGACGAACATAATATTTGACAAAGAGGTGATAACATAGAGGTAGAAGGAATAATGGCTGACAGAATTATTGGTTAAACACAGTCTTAGCATATATAATATCGATAACAAGTACAACGGACATAATATCTGACAAACAGGTAATAACATAGAGGCAAAAAAATAAGGCTATTGACAAGCGAGATAAAACAATAGAAAAACTGAGGGGTTAAAAAATGTATGTATATTGAAGAAAGAACGAGGTAGAATAGACGGATAATAATCAATGTCTGAGATTATAAAAGCACTCATTTTTGCATAAACACAATAACATTTGACATTTAGCAACCAAAAGGGCTGTAAGGGCTTGTGTGCTAACTGTATTTTGATATTAGTGCTCAAAATACAGTTAGCACCACTGCAGGGCAAATGTTCGGCCGTTTGACATAAAAAAACAGTAAAAGAGTGAATATAGTCGAGTGGTGATAAGTTCAGGTGAAATATACTCAATCGTTTCGCTGGGATGGTCTTGGGGCAGGCACGAATGGAATCTCGGGGTCTGCGGCATAACCATGAATACTCAATGGGAACTTCATCAGTGGGGAAACCACTACCAGGGGGTAACCGTTTGAGTCCAAATAAAGCGGAACCCCGCTGTGGAGGCGACAGGGACGACAGGGCGACCCAAAAGGGAGAACTGGGAGGGCGCTGGACTGTGGTTTATCATGGATTTGGGGCGTATTGTCCAATGGGAAGGGAACCAATGGGACCGTCGGGTTCATTATTAGCGGACCGTTTGCTGGTACTACGAAGGATTAGAAGTCAGCAATCTGGTGATAAGACGGTTTTGTATCCGACATCCGGTTTTGTCGGCTGGGGTCGGCTGGGTCTGTTCTGTTTCCATGCTGGTCGGGGCGGCGAGGAGGCTGGCTGAGGAGCACCGGCTTCTTGTGGCTCTACGATATTTGGGGTTTTCTTGTGTTGTTGCTGGGCTGTTTCAGTTGATGGAACCGAAACCGGTGGCAACGCAGCAGGGAGAGGAGGAGAATATTCAGCTGCTTCCGAAGGTGGCAGAGGGGGTACGGAATTGGGCATGTCGTGGGTCGACTCTTGAGCCATTGAGACGTTGAGTGGAATTGGCTGCCGGTATGGCTGCGGCGTGTAGTATGGCTGTATTTTTTTGAAGTTACGGTTGAACTTGCCCAAACGCCGGAACCATTCTTGCGTGCCTTCAAGCGACAAATGAAACAGGCAAGGGTTGTTTTTTCGAGGTATTGGTCGACAATGTCATGAGGAAGAGCAAAAAATTAGGACATCGAGATGGAGGTTACGCCCGCGAGGTTGCACTGGGTGGCGAGGAAATTATCGAGCTGTCGAATCCGCTGAACAGGGACACCGTCGGTCGAATGGCTGATTGGACCAATTCTGTGCACTTGGTCGGCGTACTGGCTGAACGAGCTCGTTAAAGCATGCCAATCGTCCAACCACCGACGTGAGTCCCGAAAGAGTTTGTGCTGCAGCGACAATTATGTAGGTGTATTCATCCGGTTGTGTTGCAGGCGAGGCAAAACGGCTGACAGATTGCCAAAACGAAGATCAGAGTGACAAGTTACGCCGCCTGACTCGACCTGCTTCAGGTATTTGAGATAGAAATTACCAAAAACGAGGATGCTTTGAGAAGGTCCATTGAAAACCGGCTGGTCACAAAGGGTGATAATGTCAAAAAGGGGGTCAGCTCCCATTCGCAACAGGCGGCAAGTTTCTTTGGGGATCTTGCCGTGATTGTCATAGCCAGGATAATTTTTGGAATTATCCTTGGCAGGATAGGTGAAACCGCAAGTGGTCAAAACAGATGTCGTCGCAGAATTACGTAGGAAGACAGTGGATCTAGGATGTATCGACGGATCTTTGGATGATTGGACGGGATATGTATCCAAATAGTGATCCACACACCATCCCTGTTGAAGAACCATGGGGCAATTTTTGGGCCATAAACGTAACGTCCATTAGATAGGAAGGTATCCATCCATCGCTGCAGGCGAGAAAATTATATACTGGACATGATTAACCATGGCTTATTCGCCAAGTTGGAACAATTGAATGAAAACTGACAACTACTTTGCGTTGACAAATGAGAGATCTCCGACACGATGAAGATAATAAGCGGACAATGGGTAAGGTGAGATCGAACTTGAACAAATTTGACGGTCAGTCTCCGAGCAGACTAGGACCTCCGAGATGGAGCACCTGCTTCTTGCAGTTCTCTGTCTTCTACTTCTGCTGCCACTCGAGGGATGTCGATGATGTCTTCATCTTGCTGAAGTAGGTGTTCGTTCGCCATGATGAGGTTCTAAAAAAGGAGGACTCATGAAAATAATTCATACCATTCCATTGTTGAAGTGTTATTGTTGCATTTCCTTTAATTATTTTACGTTATTTTTAAAAAATTAGGAGTTTTCAAAACTTATATTTACAGTAAACGTAGCTGCTATTGGTAAAACGAGAAAACCGACGTAAGTTAGTTGACGATGGACATGAGGTTTGTTGTTGTACCATGTCACATACGTTATCTATAGGTTGAAGGTGTACACATTTACCATCAATTTTAACGATTCGATATGGGCGTTTCCAATGTTGGCTTATTTTGAGAGATTTTACTTTTTGTGGTGCTGGATTAACTACTGAAACTCGATCTCCTACGTCGAATAAGGGTATGTAACTTTTTCGATAGTATTATCTTTTTTTGATGTTGCGCTTCTTCAAGCGCAGTTTTTGCTACTTGCCATGCATTTTGTAATCGCTTTACTAAACTGCGTTTATAATCCAAATATTCGACATATAGTGATTCACGAAGTAATAAGGAGCGATCTAAAGTGATGGGATCGCGACCAAAAAAGAAAAGTAAGGACTTTTACGTGTAGATTCCTGGGGTATTTGCAGACGTTTCAATGAGGGGAAAGGCTTTACACCATTTTGTGAAACTGTCACACAAAAACAACTATATAAGCGTTGTGATTGTCAGTTTCTGGAACTGGCCCTGCAATGTCAACACACACTCGCTCAAATGGAGATCCACCGATTTGTAACGGTTGATGAGGCAATTTCGGTATAGGTTGTGGAGATTTAATGCTGATACAAACTGGACATGCTTTGCAATATATTTTAGTATCCTTGCGCATAAAAAGCCGGATGTATCGGTGACGCAATTTTTGGTAAGTGCGGTCAAATCCGAGGTGACCACTAGACCGTGCGGTATAAAATTCTTCCAGTAGAGTGCTTTGAATACATTGTGGTACTGCTAAACGAGGCTTATTGAGTTTGTCACTAACTGAGTATGGTTGTGCTTGCAATTTAATACTCATTGCCAAGTTGGGGTCAGTAGAAAGTCGTTTATCATTAATATGCATATACGGGCCCCAGAAAGCTATCTTGTTGCTGAAGGCGAGATACATCAGATGTAGTCTCGATGTCATTTATATTGACCGAATTTGAGGATATTTTGCTTAAATCGTACGCGTTTGCGTTCACGCGCCGATTAGAAGGCGTACGGGATGTGAAAAGCCATTTTAGAGCGGAGCAGTCGGTTACGACAGTGAAATGTCGACCGTAAAGACCGCATCGAAAATGGTTCAGTGCCCATACAACTGCTAGAGATTCTTGCTCCACAGCAGGGTGCTTTTGTTCATGCACACTAGTAGTCTTGCTCGCATATGCAACTACACGTTCGGCGTTTTGCTGTGTTTGGCTCAGCACTGCGCCGACGGCGTAGCCACTTGCGTCAGTGTACGAAATGAAGGGTTGCTAAAGTCAGGGTATGCAAGAATTGGAGCTAAAATGAGGTTTTTACGAAGCCTTTCAAATGCTTTTTGGCAAGGTGTGGTCCATTCATAAACTGTATTTTTTTAAGCAATTGAGTCAGTGGAGTGCAATTTTTGCAAACTGACATATGAACCGACGATAGTATGATGCCAACTCTAGAAAACGACGTAGCTGTGTGATGTTAGTTGTAATTGAATATACCTTGACTGTGTTTTTAATGGATCTGGCTGAATACCTTGTCGGGAGATATGTCCGGAAAATGGGATACTAACGCTACAGAAGGTACACTTTGAGGCTTAACCTTTAGACCATGCATTCAAAATCGTTGGAAGACTGATTCTAGGTCTATAAGATGAGAGTCAAATAAGGTTGAAAAATTAGTATATATATCATCAATATAACAAAAACAAATTTTCCAATGAAGGCCTAAAAGTATGAACTCCATCGTTTGTTGGAACGTTGATGAAGTATTGCGTAAGCCAAAAGGAAGAAAAGTGAACTCACGTAAGCCTGCAAATGATGCAAAGGCTGTTTTTGGTTTGTCTTTTTTGTCAAGAGATATTTGCCAGTATCCACTACAACAGTCAAAGGTAGAAAAATATGAAGCTTTACCCAGTGAGCCTATAATTTCATCGCACCAAGGGAAGCACAAAATTTGTGCCATATACGGCATTTTTTGGAGATCTCAAGCTATGAAACTTTACCCAGTGAGTCTAGAACTTTATCGCACCGAGGGAATGGCCAGCAGTTTTTCTTAGTAATTGCATTAATTTTGCAAAAAACAATGCAAAACTTGTCACTGCCAAGTTTTTTCACAATTACTAGTGGAGAGGCCAATGGGGATGTACTGGGTCTTGTAATACCATTTCCATCCATTGCGTCCATGTAGTTTTGAACTACACTGCGTTGGCTCATCGGTATACGATAAGGGTGTTGCTTTATATAAGGGTGATTGCCCGTATCGATAGAATGTGATATTGGTACGTTCTTCAGTTGCCCAATGTCAAATCTATTAACTGCAAAAAGGTCGCTGACTGACCCCAAAAACGTTTGGAGTTTTTTGTTGAGGTGAGGTTAGAGTGGCCTTTGTATGGGCTAGGCAATGGTGAATTTTGGATCAGGATCAGTGTTTACAGTGTCAAAGGTATCAATCGGCATCACGTAGCACTCGTCTGTATTCTTATCAATGTGTCCTATTTGTACACCAGCTCGGACTTTTACAGGGGTTTGGGTTTACTATACGAAGTACCGAAAAACCACCAGATGTATTGACAAGGCACCGGATAGATGCAATGCTTATTAACAAACTTGGTTGAAGGTTCAAAAACGGCATCTTCACCAAGAGGGTGAGATAGGCAACGTATAATGTTCGCTTTGATTTTAGGAGGTACTACCATGATCCGTATAGTGAGTACCGTTGGATTGTGTTTAATGAAACAACGGGATGGTAATGGTGTGTATGTTGTTCTGATGGGTGAGAGGTCACCACTCACCACCGATGCTGAGGTTGCGGTTGTTAATGTCAATTATGGGGCCAAATTTTGGCATAACGTCTGTACCAATTATGCAATCATAAGGTAATTTCTCAGCAACGTGAAAAATGATTGACAGTATGATAACCGAGAGAACGGGAGCACATAATGATTCCACAAAAAAAGTGTCATACAATGTTCTTGTCAGTGTACCATTTAAATTGGCAGGTATTGTAAAATAGAGCTTTGATTGTGATTTTGTACTTGTTTCGTATGAGGTGTCGTGTTTGGAGCCAAAACCATCTAAAGAAGGGTGTGGATCGCCATTGTATAAATAATGTAGGATAGATTAATGGACTAGAAATACAATTTCTGTCTGTTCTGTGTTGTTATTCTCATCATTATTCTCATCATACGCGCGTGGCGGTGAGGCATGGACAGATGTACGGACCCTTCTTAGAAAAGATGGCAACAAAACCGCGGTCGAACGTTCATGGTGGGCTGGTGTATTTTGTGTATGTCCTAAAGCATGAGGTCGAGGTGTTGCCGCTACATGAAGGCATCGTATGCAGCAACAGAACAAAGCGCAAAAAACAAGTAGGATTACTGTTATGTTCAGGAAATCTTGTACATAAGGATTCGAAAAAATATCAAAAGCTGGATATTTTCCAATGACGTTTATTCCTAGTTGATGCGCAATTTAAATTCCTCGTTTAACTCAATGTGTTCCTGCCTTCGCAAGGCCCGCAATAGAACATTCTATGACAGAGGGGTCAATTGAGAATGTTGAAACGTAAGAGGTTAGCGCTTGAATTTGCTGCTCAATGATTTCAGTTTTTACAAAATAACTTTGTAGTGTAAAAAGTTTCAAATTAACTCCAGCGTCATCCTTTATTATAGGTGGTGCCCTAAATGTGAAAGATTTCTATTTGTCTTGCCACGCTAATTCAGTAGGTAATGTTGTGACGACAACAGTACCATTTGAAGTTTGCCATGTCATGTTCTTGTCATTAAAGTATATTGCATTAATTAGAGGTGGGCAAGGCATGGTTGATGATGAGAGGACAAGATCTTGGCTACCAGAGATAAAAACCAGAGTGCGTTATTGTATAGCACAGGAAGGTACTGGCAACAAGTTCCATTTTATTGTAGATCCCAAAAAATGTGTGTTGGTTCTACGTGTGTGCAAGAATGAATGAGAAGAACTTCTGCGGCAAAACTTGCGTGTATATCAGTTCGGTTTAATAGCACTCTGGCACCAAGTGTATGATCTGGGCAAAGTATTTGGTGAATTATCTGTAGTTGGCGATTGCCCAAGAAACAAATAGCTAATCATACTTGACGAAAATTTGTGACTCTTTGAAGTAGTTGAATTTGGCATTAATGGCATCAATATCAGAATCGGACATTACGAATGGATAGTGTGGAACTGATTCAAACAGATCCTTTAAAGATGCAGCAGGAAAACGCAGTGCAACACCTTGCTTAGTCAAAAAGGTTGAAGGGGGCACACATTCAGGCGTTTGTGCTTTTGTTAAGATAAAGGCACCATGTATAGTGTCTATTATAACATGTCCAGAGCTGTCTGAACATATTATAGCAAGTCTGCAGTTTCAGTTATTGAGTTCATTTCGTTTTGAGATTCTGATTCTCGGCTCAGGTCAGTTTCTTGAACAAATCCAGTAAGAGAACCAGCATAGCTTCTGTAAGCAGAGGTATCTGATTCAAAATTTGTCACTAAAATAATCGGGGATATTTGATCGGGTTTGCGACTTGTTGATGTCACAAGTGAAGAAATTAGGTCGTATGTATTTTGTTGTTGTGAATCTTCTGGGTCAATTGTTAATTCGTTGAAAAGATCAAGCATACTAGGGTCAAAAGAGGTAGCTAGTTCGGCTGCGGAGGGTGGACTACTCTGAGGCTGGTGTCGCAGGGCTGTTGTTATCGTACATACAACATCTACTCTGTAGTGGCGTTCTTGTGACGGTGAGATTGTCTATGGTCTCTACTGTCCGAGCGGTGGTGGTATGAGGAGTTGTCGTCACGAAAGACAGTTTTGTACTTTTCATGATTACTATTATCACTTTTGTCGTTGCGACTTACGGAAGAGTCACGTGATCTATAAGTACTGCCTCGCATATCTAGGAGGTTCGTACAACTTTCGTTCTGACCGAGACGTTCGACTGTGTTCCTGATACCTCGAATCGTATCTGTCATAGTTTGGAGTGCGGTCTCGATGGTATTTTTGTTTATAGGGACACCTAGGGCGAATGCGTCCCTTGTGTCCGCAGTTAGCACAAATAGGTTAGCCGTTGGATGCCCATTCAAATCTAACGTATCGATCAGAGTGACGGTGAGGGGAATGAGACTTATCATAGTAGGATGTTGGAGAGCGTTTTCGTGATGAAGATCGATCCCTATATCTTGCACGAGGTTCACGAGAATAAGTATTTAGTTTGCTATTTTCTTTTGAAATGAAAACACTTTCTGGAGCTTCAACGAAGGGAGCAGTAGAAGACTGACGAGGAATATTAGATGAAGTATTTGTTTTAGTATTTATGTCTGTTAAAGTTTTTTAATGTCACCTAACGTACCTACTAGTGTTGAGTTTAGCGTGGCGGCGGTCGTGAACGTATCCTGAATAATGGAAGCTTGCGCCTCCTTGTTTTGGGCCAACTGAAACGCTTCCTGAAAAGTTTCAGGGTCTTTATCAATTACATACTCTATAAAGTTAGGAGGCAACCCAGCAATAAAAGTTTCTTTTATGAGGTGTTTATGACCGTCGTCATTGTATTGAGGGTACGCTGCCCGGAATAAACGCTTAATATCTTGTTTGTAAACTGCAAAGGTTTCAGGAGGTTGTTTTCTGAGTGAACGCATAACTAAACTAATGCGTTGATTTTCAGCCGGTAGCAGAGCAGTTGTTAATGTTGATTTTAAATTCGTATATGAGGTTTTACAGGTGTCAGGCCGATCCTTATAATGGTCGAGGGCAAAACTCTGTAAATACACAGGTAGCATCCTACAGTGGTCAGCTTCATTCCAATTTTGGCTGTGTGCGAAGATTTCAAACAACTCAAGCCAGTGTATAAAAACTTCGCCTACTCTTCTTGGAATATTACGGGCTGCAAAGATGACACTCTTATGCTACTCCCCGCTCCTGACGTACCTAACATTTTTGCTGAGTTCTTCAATACGTCGTGTATGTTCAGTAATGAGGTCGTTCTGCCTTTAAATTTGTAAATGAAAATGCCTAATTGTACGTTCTGACGTTTCAGCGGTTTCGTTATAAGTATTACTTTCTGCCATTCTTTAGCTAGGAAGTTATATAGTATGCGCAATGAAGTGTTCGTAAAAATTTTGTTTGCTTCGACGAAGTGCTTACGGTAGTGAAGCAATAAATTGTTGAAAAAAATTAAGAACTTTTTAAAGCTCACTTCGAACCAAAACATTCCCAAGAAAACATTATTTAGGTTTGTATTATATGTCTAACTACATTTACCAGGATGCATAAATTTCAAAAAGACACAAACTCTTAGGAAGATTTATGCTAATAGCTATTTAAATGGTGTTTGATGTTGCCAA
This sequence comes from Trissonchulus sp. WLG1_4, assembly GCA_030248245.1. Lineage (NCBI taxonomy): Eukaryota > Metazoa > Nematoda > Enoplea > Enoplida > Ironidae > Trissonchulus > Trissonchulus sp. WLG1_4. Next base: position 31,732 of record JASANF010020958.1, read on the forward strand.
CTATGTGTTTAATTTCAATTTACCGTATGAAACACCAGTTTAAAATCGGAAAGGAGAAAAAATAAGGGAGGTACGTAAAGTGAAGTAAACAATGATGAGTAGTTTAATATCACTTCAATTTTTGACTGGTTATGTTTTACGTTTAGGTAAAATAGTTACCTTCACACACAACAACAAAACAAATTATTATAAAACAAAGAGAGTTATCACGCAACGAAGCTTATAACGCTGCCTGAGCTATTGTGGTTAATAATTACTATATAACAGAAATTGATAAAAACGTTATACTTATAGCTGTAAAATGAAAATAGAAATTAGGAGATTAATTGTCATTATTATCAGGTAATCAGAAAATGCAAAAAGAACAATACGTACTAACTAAGTAATGAAACAAGGCTATATCAGCAATTCAACATGAACAACACGTATGAATTGAATAAAGCAACGAGACAAATAACACGAAACGGATGAAACAGAAGAAAAGAGTATGAGTTATACTACTTTAGGCGTTTCCTCTCTAGGTGTACGTACGTAACTACTCATGACATGGGTGATGCTCTAGATGAGAAAACTAATGGCCTGAATTCGAAACCAGGGATGCCATGTAACGCTAAGACCTTCACTCTTAACAACTCAGCGTTTAGCGCTTATTTTTCCTAGCCCTAATTAGCGAACTAATGAACTTACAATTGTCTTCTTTTAGCAGCAAGAATCGACACCCAAATAAAGTTCGGCACACATCCAGTCGCTTTACTGTTCAAATCAAGCCACAGAAACAGATCAAGAAATCCACACCAATCGCCAAACAGGAAACAACAACCACCGCAAAAGCAAAACCAACCGCTTATTCCAAAAAGACTAATCGAGACTGCCAGATGCTGTTTTTTTATTAATGGCTATCTGACTGGTGGACAACCTCCGCCTACCCCGCTTTACTAGGCTTTACCGTAGGCCGGTCCATCGTTTTAGGATAGGCCTGTTACATTTCACTTTCAGACCATCGTGACATGGCGGAAAGAATAAGGCCGGGAGCTCAGGACAGCCCTGTAGTTATTCCCAGGGGCCTGTTCCGCAAACGTTTTCATAAGTACATAAATAAGTGCAAAGGGTTCATACCTATTGCCGGCTATGCGTTGCGCAAGCAATATGTTCATAGGCAAGTAGCAATAGGCCATACAGCATTAGCTCAATAATTGCTTCTCAGAAGTAAAGCTCGCGTTGCACAAAGACCATATTACCTGTTGAGCTTATTGCAAAACACTTATAAATTGCTGTTGTTCTGCACTAGGCTGAGGTACTACCTATTAATTCAACTGTTTTAAAGTTTTAAATGTTTTCGGGAAAAACTTTTTGGACATTTGAATTAGACATATGTGCTGCTATGCTTGCCCGAAAAACTTTCAAGTTTGGTATGTATTTATCAAGATTTTTACGCGACCCACTCAGGGGCAGTGTATATACTATGTTTATTCAGAATATAATGCTCCTACATTAATCTTCGTATATCGACTTGGTACTGTATGCGTACACTGAACGAGCGTGAGTGAGTATGCATCAAAACCCGTATGCGCACACTAGTTATGTCCACTAAGTTTAAACTATTTCGAACCTGGCATTGTCTCGTCAGACGGCTTTGGCTCTTTGGCTACTGCTACAGTTTTTTTGTCCTTTTTGTTTTTAACATAAACCAGCAGGCCCCAAAAAGGGGCAGGGTTCCTTCGCCGAGTGAAAATTCTGCTAAATTCTGCTTGCTTTACTCAACAGATTTCAGCTCTACTTTACTCTTGTGCGTTTCCTTTCATATAAAAAGCAGTAACACCTAGGTATATACATTTACTTTATTTATTTAGTTTCAGAACTCTAGTGTTGAGTTCACACTATAAATTCAACAGTTTTGCCGAAAGCACATTCTATAGTTGCCGAAGCTTCTTGTGATTTCAGCACGCAGTTGCAAATTTTTACAAGAAAATGCCCTGTCAAAACAATTTTGCAGACAGAAGTTGCGTATTTCTGGGCAAAAAAACAACTTATGGGGGTCAAACCTTGGGCCTTGACGTGTACAAATCTTCGTACTAGCGCTTTTGATCACTCGACCACCCAATTTCGATGAGTAAAGATGTTTGGTCAAGACTATGTAGAAGCGTAGTACGAAAACAGACATCTAAACGAAAACAGACACCAAAACGACATCATGTTATTTAGTCTGAAAATTTACCATACAAAAAATTTAAAATCACAAAATTCGAACAAAATGACAATTCAATACATGTGAAAAGTGTTGTTGATCATTATTTCATTAAAAATTGTAAAAAAACATCTAGTTTAAAAAAAAGAGCAGTCGGGTCCCATACTGACTTTACGTGTTAATCATATACACTGAACAACATGTGCCTGCTACTTTTACCCTTCGCACAGTTGATTTCAAAACAATAGTTCCTTCTCTAGAAGGAACAAAAATGTTTACTATTAACAATATATATGTACTAATGTAGTTTAACCCAGGAGAAACTTGCGACAAATTTCGGTTATAAAGTTTGAAACGGAGTCCGCTTCTGTTACGTAAACTACCAATACATATTAGGCTGATTTCTCATAGGTACAATTGGCTGAGTTTAATATACTAGGCATAATCTAGCGTTCTCTTTCATCATATGTGTCTGAGTGCGCCTGTGTGTTTCGTGTTGAAACTTTTATTGACAACTTTATTCAGCATCATTTTTGGCCAACAGTTTTACAAAGAAGTCATTCAATAACCAGCAATGTCATGCAAACTTTATGATAAAGTTCTTATCCATAGCCATAACCAGCGTGGTTGTTTGCACCAGTAGCAGTAGTTTTTAGTGCAAGTCATATTCGGCAGAGTCTAATTCACTTAAAAAATGCTAAAGTGAAATCTATCGCTACCCACCTACACATTTATTTTTAACATTTGGAAAGGTTTTTTCTGTCTTTATCTTTATCTTTATCCTGCTTCATTCAGCGTACTTTGCGCGTGTTTTGACATTTTGATTAATGGTCAGGCAAACTTTTGTTATTCTAGCCATCGTAGTTGTCAAATTTTGTTTTATTAGCCGTCAAGTTTGATTCGCGTTATATACATGCGGCCAGGGGCGTAGCCAGGAAACAATTTCGCGATGGAATGATTTTCAATTTTTTTGATAGGTGTCAAAATACACTCAATTGAAATTTTAACGCAAAAAACACAGAATTACGCAATTAAGTCACATTAGCATTTTTCGTTCAAAAACCATGCTGATTTTTTGACCCATTGACACCGCTAAAAAATATTTTTTGAAGTGGCATTGAAAGTAAAATTGGAGTTAAAAACAGCAAAAATTTTAAAACTGGTGTGCCGGAATAGGTTCAGAAGCTAACGAGTTTGAAAACTTTAAAAAAACTTTTGACATTGAGCTACAAATTCACAAAAAATGTCAAATTTTTGCTCCAATAAAACAGTTAAAACTATAAACTAAACTTTTTGGGGGTCACGTCACCCGGTCCCTCGTACGGTCAGAAGGTTACCAAGGTGGAGCGTAAAAGTACTCGTGGAAGGGACCCCCACTACAGTTTGGGACCAAGTGTACTGCCCCTGAGAAAAATGAGCCACGATGTTAGCAAATGAGAAAACAAATAATAGAAAGAAACACGAAAACAAATGGATTGCTTCCGGCTCGCGGTTGGCCTGGCACCCCGACAACTTAATCAAACAGTATCAGACGACCAACGAAAATTGTAAACCGACAAGTATAAATTTTGCGAAAGTGATAAAGACAACAGAAACTTTTGCATAAGATTGCTGTCTGTTTGCATTATGGTCGATTCATGCTTATAACCGTATGTCCGTTCAGCTAACAAAAATACGAAAAAATCGTCACTAATAGTATATAAGTTAGGATTGTGGTGTGATTATCTAGTAACCGGACGTTCAATTTTCATCTCCGGAATATGGTAGCTTTAGTTAATACCTATGTTAGGCCTGACTTCTCTGCTTATTTAAAACGGTCCCTTTCATATCCCGCACCTACAAAATATCTACTACCATATCTAGTTGCTCCCCAGCGCAATAAGACGCACTGTACCCAAACTGATTCGCCATTACTCTATTGTGAAACAACAAAGAAATCAAAAACTTAACTATTTTTTTATATTAACTCACCTACCGTAGAGCAATGGTCGATTCAAGCTTGGTTATTTTGATAAATTTTTGTCTTTTCCGGGCGGGAAAAGTGAATGAAAGGAGAAACGTCATTAGTTGATTGGTGGAATAAGCTGAAGGAAAGTGGTGCGAGTAGTCAAGTGCGTAGAGAGGAGTTTGCGAAACACAGCGGTTGAAGTATAGTTGGCTCTAGCGAAATAGAGGTACGCGGCGTATAATGAGACTACTCACCTATAGTGCTTAGTAGACATACCTACTTTAGTCATTTAGTACCCGCAATTGAGACATATCTAGGCGCAACGACAATCACTACTTAATAATTTGTGTGGACAATGTTTTTGTGTATTAATCTGTCATTGTTACAGTACTTGCCTTGAAATAGTAAAGTAAACGTTTGAGTTTGTTTTGTGTGTACTATTGCGTATGACCGATGTAACAGGTCCTTAATTGCCTTAGTTGGCCACTAGTAAATGCCTGCCTAGCTTCGACTACTAGCATCAATAAAAACACATTTGAACCGCAGTTGTTTAATGAAACTGGTTGACAATTGGCACAAGGTAAATTAAGTAGAAAAACAAAGGAATCAATAAATATAGAGAGCAGCAAACAAGGACTAAATACAAGATAAGTTGGCCCGAGAGCAACAAAACAAAGTAGTAACGGTCTGGGCAGGTGTCTGCTAAAGAACCAGCTTGGGCTAAGTTTCCTTCCTTTTATATCCGTGCTGAAGGTAAGCAGCTTAATAAAGATATAAAAAGCATTCGAGAAACAAGAGAAGAAAGAGGGTTTTCTTGTTGGAAGCAGGCGACTGCTGGTAAAACAGCATGCCGTGGTCCTTCAGGTTTCTAACGAACTTTTAGGAATTGGCAAACTTCACGCCAACCTTATGTACGAAACTCACTATTTCAAACATAATAAGCTCCTAATTTATTGCTTGGGCGATTTATAAAATTTTCAAAGTCATTAGTTTTGTTTAATGTATTTGTCTAAATAGGTAAATCTATGTTTTGTAGTGTCATAATACCCTCCGCCCAAATAAAGTGTTACCGACACCTTTACCATGAATCAAACACAGCAATTAAAACAAAACATTATGCACTGCATGTTTTTTTACAACAGCCTCAAAACTGAAATCCAATTCCGTTCATAGTTAAAGAAGTAACTTTACTGAGCAATTTAGCGTATTGGCCCATTTCAGGATCATTTTTCCTTTTGCACGAATTTGAGTTCGGCTTTTCAAATCAAATTCTCAATGAGGTATCCATTGTAACACAATTTGCATTAGCCGTAAAATTCCGTGAGGCGTCAGTTGAAATTGGCTATATTTTTGTATCATCTGTGAAATATTATTAATGTTAATTAGTGGAATAGTTCGAATACGTCCATGCCCTTGAACTTCTTCGTGCGAAACAGCTCGGGCCACTTCTACCAGTTCTACCCGTAACTTCGGTGAAAGTCCGCCTTGGTCTCCACATAGCTAACGACGTCTGCTCCGAAGAGGCACACGACAGCATGAAAGTCACACATTCTGTACTGCTTCAATTTTTCTCCAGGCAAATGGTTTCTGTTTTTTGGTGAAGACGCCCTCAAGCAGCTGGAACTGTTAAGGGTAATACTAGGGTAGAACTCGATCTGTCCTCCCATATTGAAGTCAGTGAGCACCAATATTTTTGGTTGCGCATCAAAAACGGGATCGATTCCAAAGTCTCTTGTAGACTTGCGTCAGACTCTGCTTTTGTCAGGTTGGCATTAAATGCACGGCTTAGAATTACACATTCTTCATCCAAAGAGAGGCCGCACCCTAGAACAGTTTCGCAGGTGACATTTCGCGAGAGTTTTTGGAGTTCCGCGATGAACCGTTGCAAATTTTCAGCCCGGACTCTTTACACCATCATTGCGGTTCTCTCCATTAGCTCGGCGATTCTCCAAAAACTCCATTTTATTGCCGTCTGTGTGTCAAGTATCTGGTGACTGCCTCCATTAGATTTTCCAGTAACAGGACCCAAGCCACTTGGCTCGCAGATCGGTAATTGCTCTGGCCATTATTTAGAAGTGCCAGGTAAAGCACAGCAATAATTGACGACTACATGATTCCAACGGCTTGGAAGGACACATCATGGAAAAACGACAGAAAGTTGTCGGGTAAAATTTTGGCCAAGTTAATCCGGTCATCTGGCTGCTTTATTTCGGCCCGATAAATTGCTTCGTAAAGTTGTTGCGACCGGTCCGCAGGTAAATGACTGGGGCCAGGCTGATCATTCTTGGCTTGTTCTGATACCTGTGTAAGTTCATCTTCGTCGACCACACACGGCTGACCCGCGCTCGTTTAAAATTCGAGACGTCATGACGAGATGCTGATTGTCGGTGACCTGGGGTTTGAAACAGCTTCCGAGATGTCTTCGACTGCAGTGTCTCCTCATATATAGCCTGTGGTAGATCTGAAGTAATTGATGACGTCTCAAGAGACACAAATTGAATGAATGAACAAATTTACTCCAAAAAGCAACATGGCAAGATTACCATTAACAACACAAACAAAAGCAAAAACGCAAAAATAACAACAGAGACAGCAAACCAGCAAAAGAAAAATCATATTCAATAAGGAAAAAGAACAAATAGAAACAGCAAAATCAAACAAAACTGAACAAAAAAGCGCTATGCATCCAGACAATTACACTTATAAACTCTCAAAAATTTACACAAGTTGGGTTTAAAAGCTAATAAACGTGTCCTAAATAAATTTGTTTTACTGACAGAAACTGTTTCATCAGATAAACTATTCCACGATTCAACAACTCGACAAGCAAAAAAGTACTTTCTCACGTCCAAATTGAAAGGTGTCTGAGACAATTTAAGTCTATGAAAACGCAAACGCATACAAAATACATTCATTACAAAGTAAGTCAAAAACAGGAAGACCAGTGTGCAGAAAATTACTAGAAAATTACTAGGCAACGCTATTTAAAGGCAACAAATGAACAAAATCAATAAGCGCGGCAATTCTGCTCGCGACGCCAAATGTAACAGGTCCTTAATTACATAAGTTGACCACTAGTAGATGCCTAGCTTACGACTACTTGCATCAATGAAAACACATTTGAACCGCAGCTGTTTAATGAAATGGCTGACAATTGGCACAAAGTAAATTGAGTAGAAAAACAAAGAAATTAATGAATATAAAGAACAGCAAACAAGGGGTCAGCCTGCTTATGCACATACGCGTAAATACGTGAGCGTACGTATTTCACGCACATATAGCTAAACTCGGGGCCTATTCCTTTACCGGATTAAAGGGTTAATTATAATCGGACTAAACGGTTTAAACATCAAGCTTAAAAATGCCATTCCAAAACCTCCGGATTAAACGGACTTAACTTCTAACGCGCTGCTTTTTAGTGGTAGTTTAGGAATGGGGTCGGACTAAAATTAAGCCGCTGACTTATTTTAAATCGTTTAGTCCGTTTAGACCGATTTGTCATTCCAAAACTTCGGACTAAAATAAGTCCAGTCCGTTTAATCCGGTAAAGAAATAGGCCCTTGGCTTTGACACACTCGCTGCTAATAATTTAGCTTTGCCTTCACGCTAAATTATTATTTCGAGTTTGCAAAGGTCCTTCGCATCATCGCCTTCGCGAAGACGAAAGGACACTGTTTCTGGCCGGGACTGTAAATTGTTTTTACTTAGTTATGGGTGGAATTTTGCTTGTTTTACACGCTAACCTGTTTTTTAACAAACCTCAAATTAGTTGAATCCACCTAATTTTGTTTAGTGCTTTGCAAATAAAAAAACACCTACATTAAATAAAAAACATCAAATTTGTCATTTTTGTGCCTACAGTAATCCAAGATATTAACACCAATAGCAACAACAACAAAAATTGAGTTGCTGGCCGCCTGGGCCAGCTTATACATCAAACACAATCACACATGACGGTAAGTTTATACACAAACACACACGAAGTTTTGTCCAAACGAATACACGTAAGACATGTAATTTGCTAGGGTAATCAAATGTAAAGTCCTGTCGCTACTGTGGTATCGACAGGAACAAGCACGTTTTGCGAGTGAAGTTAAACTAATTTTCGATAGATTTTGTCTAGACATGCTAGCAGTGCTGAGGATATTCTTTGAATATAAAACGCGGCACCAAATTTTTTCAAAGCCAACATTTTTAAACATGGAACAGTGCTACTCTTAATAACTATTTCGAGTCAGCAATGTCAGCAAAGTAAAGTCAGTAATCGTTGAAAACGGTTCTACCAGAAAATTTTAGTTTTATATATGCCTGCATACAGTCCTGGTCAATGGTCAAGAATAATTTACGTAAAATTGCGTGAGTGGGTGACCTACATTTACATACCCTCGCTTTCGCGATTTCTTCCAGCCCATGTAGGGTCCTAAAAATTAATTAAGCACATATTTACGCTGAAAATCCTGTGTCAAGTGTCAGGCACTTGAAGGTTGACAATCAAAATATAACGCTGTGTTTAAAGTATATGTCTTGACAAACCCGCTTCGTTTTATTGAGCCAAATTTATACCTATTAAAGATTTTTATTTCGAGTCCAAACGTATTGTTTTATGTGCTTCTGACTCACAACTAAGTCTGAAGATCTTGAAAAATAGTCTAACTAAAAAACCCTTAGGTGTATAAAAAACGACATTCTTTTGCAGTAATAGTTTGCTGCAAATGCTTCTTTTGCACGTATTGTCACGAGGCAGGTGACCATGAACATACCATCGCATTGATTGCATCGTCAAAAGCGAATGGAAAGTAAAGCACGTCATATTGGGATTCCGACGCACTGATTAACAATGTACGAAATATAAACAAAACAGGTTTAGTCCAAGACTACCGCACATTGAAAACAATTACTTGCCCAACGCATACTACCTACATCTGTACCCGATATGACACACACGCACAACCACGCAAACTGGGTCAATTAGTAACCTAGCAGCAGTTTCACACAAGAAAAGTTTGATTATCGATCGCTTCTCAATACACGCCACATATGATTGATTGCAATTACATATTGTCTGATCGTCGCAGACACTATATGCAATACACAGTAATACACTGCGCTATAATTATTGTATTACAACGCAGCGTCGCACACACTCTACAATTCACACACCCACACATACAATGCATTTTAGGACCTACCTAGGTGATCAGTTCAAATTTACACAGTGAGATTTGATATGTGGTAATTCAGCTTTTGTAATATAGTATATACGCGGCGGCTGAGGCCGCCGCGTAAAAATAGATGATTTTCAGATGATGTTAATAGTCTTACGACTGCAGCGTTAAAGATGCTCGATCTGCGTCAAGGTCGCAGTAACTTTTAGTGCAAATCTTAATTGGCAGAATCTAAATCACTTGGAAGAAATTGCTTCTAAGAAAGTTAAACGTGTCGCTACGTACCTCTTGATTTTTACCAAAGAAGATTTTTTGTTATTACTGGTAAACTGTTGGTAAATTTATGCGTTGTTGATGATCCAAAAGATCATAAGCAGTTACGTAATTGTTCTGAATTTATAGTTTTTTGGCCTTTGAGAATAGAATTAAGTATGTAATATATTATGCTGCAAAATAAATTTTTCTTTTTTTGAAAAAATAAAAAGAAAAATTAGCGTTTGAAATCATACCCGGAGTTCTCGCATTTTCCCACTGCCATAAATTTTGCAGGTCACACTTATTATTATTTACAGCATTACAAGAAAGTTTCTATTGCTTTAAATTTACATATGTATCATTATTAAGACACTCTCAAACATACAGCACATAGCAAGGATATCGTAGGGTTGAACTCGCAACTTCAGTTCAATAAAATAGTAGCCTATGTAAGACACCTCGAAGACTGTCCTGACTTCCTGAAGAAGACCCGGCTTTATCCTCTTAGGCTCGATTCATACTTACAGCCGTATGTCCGTTCTATTGATAAAATGACGAAATAATGACGTCACAGGCGCTTGCTGATCCACTGAAATAGGCTGCTACTGACGTCATTCTGCAGCTGAACGGACATACGGACGAATGTATGAATCGAGCCTAGCAAAGAAGTACATATTTGGAACTTTTCTTATAGGTTTAGGTAGAACCTTTAGATTTTTTTGAAGGCAGCCTAAAACCGGCACCATCTTCTTTTTCTTCTTTTTCAAATTCTTGAGTAAATTTAATTAACAATATTTTTGACATAAAAAGTGTCGATCCGAAAATGCTGCACTTTTTGTCCTTTAGAAAACAAAATAAAAAATATTTTGTCATTTCGGCGCTACAGCAAACTAAAAATTTTAGCATCAAGTTTTCGGCAAAAATATTCAGTAAGTATCAAGCATAAACTTTTAAGTACATTGGCCAAAGGCCATCGTAAACCTGTTGGGCCAGCAAAATTGTAATTTTTAATTACAAAACATATTTCCCACAAAAAGCGTCTCCTTTTGCAGCCATTTAAACTGCAAATCTAAATCAAAAGCTTTCGGCAATTGCAACTTGAAAGGTACCGTATTACCTCGAATAAAGTCCCGGGCTGGAATAAAGCCCCAGCCTTGAATAAAGCCCCAGGGAAGAGGCTCACGAAATTATAAAGCCCCAGCCTTGAATAAAACCCCATTGGTTCAAGTGTAATATTAAGTAACATAATGACTGCCGGTTACGAATCAAAAAAATAGTCGGACGATAATCAAGGGTTCATATACTGCTTTAACACTAATCCAGCAGGATTTCCAGCTACGTAGCAGTGCTTTGCACTGCGAAACTTCAGTTTCGTTGCAACTGTTATACTGTAGAAGGAACAAAAATTATGAGCAAGGCCGTCGCGAACGCCTCGCTTCAGGCAAGGCGTTCGCGAAACAATATACACCCTGGGGCTTTATTCGAGGTAATACGGTACTTATTGAGTGATGATTAATCACTAGAGTTTAATGATTTCTGTTTGCTGTTTATGTTTACTGATGAAATGTTAAATGTTAAATTCCGTAAATTTAACTTGGTTCTTGGTGCCGTGTCAGTTTGAAACCATGCAGTACTGTTACGTTTATGA
>JASANF010020959.1:0-14245 GCA_030248245.1 Trissonchulus sp. WLG1_4
AACAAGCTAGGTAGTCACTGAAGGCGATGGAATGGTTATCGCGTGCGATTTGCTTCGTTGCCTGATGTGAATGAGCAATTAGACTGAACCAGGCACGGAGGGTACTCTGTCAGTAGAATGGTTATCGATAGCGTTTTGCTCTGCTAACAGGGTATGATAAGCTTTGGGGAAGTCAATAGACGTCTCTTTGTCATACACGGCATGTCACTTATCATTTCATTTCATTTATGTGGCCTATATGTTAGTTGCATGTTTTGGATCCTCTCGGTCGAGTTACTCTCGGGTAGCTTGGCTTATAGAGGACACCCTAATTTGTAGCGAACGTAGGCAGAAGTGGAGATATAGTGCATGATTTTCATACTGTAGAAGGTTGAGGTACGTTCAGCTGGCTATGCCGTGGCCAGTGTACCGAGGCCGGATTAGTCTATTGCAGAAATAGTGGAAATTGACGCAGGAAATATATATTTTTGTCTAACGAAGTAACACTGTAATATGTAGATACTAACAGAAAGTTGTGCTAACAGCTGTATTTTTGATACTTGCCATTATTTTGATTTTTGTTATTTTGATCTAGTATGAATTTTGTTTCTTTTGTTTGATTTTGATCTAGTAGTTTGTGTCCTGAAGTGACTGTAGATAAAGCTAATGTATATGCTTTAATGTTTTAGAGTCTATCATAGATCTTATTTTCGTGATAATCTCACTTTCCCTCGGGTACATGTGTATATTTTTGGTTGTTTGTTAGTAGTCATTCTGTTAGTAGTCTATGTTCTTTCTTTTCTTTTGTTTAGTTTGGTTATGATATTTTGTGTTGTTACGATTATGTTCTACTCACTGCCAGTTTTATTTGTGTTCTAATTTTTGGTTTACAGTTTAGTCTCGCTTGTAGTGCTAACTTGACCCACCTCCTCTTTGGTTTTACTAACTTTAGTAATGTATTTTGTTGTAGCATTTTCAGGGATAACAGCGACAAAGGCCAACTAGTGGATCTCGCAAGTAAAGTTTATGGGTAACACATGGGGTTTAAAGTACACATTCGAAATTATATGGGTGTGTATTTTGTATACACAATTACACCAGTAGCGGTCCCAGCGAAAAATGAAATGCCTGCCAGTGAGGCGAATTTTCTCTGTATACGTATGAGAGGGCGCAGCCCAGTATAAGGGACCATATAATGCACGCACAGTATCATACGTGGGGCACAGAAATTAACACCGAGGGGACACCTTGTATGAGGCAGGCATATTATGTCGCAGAGGGCACCACACATAACTCCAAGAGGGGGGCACACCGTTGTGGCTGTGTAAGCCATGCCGGTAGGCCTCACGAACGGGAAAAACTCTAAATTTATTTAAATTTGAAATTTTGGAAATTTGTTTAAAACCTCAAAATTTAGTGTAGAACTTAAACAGACGTGAACTGGGTTACAGCAATTTTGTGTGCCGCTATCTGGATGTAAATTATGTGGTAAAAATAGTATGACATTTACGAATTTCATCTTGTATTCAATTATGTTATATAGTATTTAATGATGGTTCAAATTTTGGTTAACTTGAAGTGTTTTGTTTTATTTTAGTGGAGAAATATATATAATGAATTCGAAAGTACGAGTAAATTGTTGTGATTTAAGTCTTTTTGAAAATAAAGTCCAACCTGTGGTTAAAAAAAAAGGATTGAAAATCGACTAAATTGTTGTTGGTGTATTAAGTATGTACTATACCAGGAAGCGGCCACAAATTAGTGACTATAAGTGGTTTATTTTGGTAAAAATTGGGTAAATATGGAGAATTCATAAAAATAAATTAGTATGGTATAACCCAGAGCACGGACTGAGGACTATAAATTTGGCTTGGTCGCGACTCTAAATTATATTATTAATATACTAAGTAGTTGGGTCATCCATAGTATGCTGTATTATAGTAATTCTGATAGTGGTATTAACGTTTACCTTGTTATATATGCTTTCAATGGTCAATTACTGAAAAAGTCCTTGAAATTTTATTTGAATTTATCAATGAAAATAGTGCATAAAGGCAAAAATGAGGCATCCTAAATCATAAATTGTATAAGTAACAGAGTGCTTGTTTTGCATAGTACGGAATTTGTGTGATGTATGGCAAGGTGCCGCCTAACCCTTGGTCCCTAGCCTGGCTCAGTAACATGTCAGTCATCACTCTACAGCAACGATCGTTTGTGCAGCAAATAATGAAATATTTCATCAGAACAGTGTTCGAAACCTATATCAGACCCCACCCAATCGTTGACTGTAACGGCCTAGTATTGCGTGAACCCCAAACCGGGCAGAGACTGTTTTGGCCGTGTGTTGTGTAAGAGACTGGACCGGTGACCAAAGGACGAGCCCTGCTGTGGGACGTAGAAGGGGCAGCCGGCCGACTTGCTATTCGGATGTTACGAACTGTTATTCGTGTGGGAACTGCTCGGGAAAATTGGATTATTTCGCCAAGGCTGATTTGTTGGTATTTGGGAACTGTCATCACTGTCGAGCTGCACAAACTCTCTGCCGTATTTGCCAACCACCGGTTGCTGAGCCACCCCGGATCAACTGGAGCTGTGATTCTATTTGACTGTCCTTGTGTAATGCTCAGTATGTACCGTATTTATGAATCCGTAAAAGGGTCGCAACCAAGTATGCTAGCTAGCCCAATAGCCTTGTATTTGCATTGTAATTTGTATGTGAATGTTTGTGTTGTTCTCCTCTTTGCTTAACTCTTGTGGTAATCGCCGGGGGCGATATGGGTTCAAAAAGTGGTCATACGTTTTGGTAGCAGAGGCGCAGAAAGCCGATAGTAACATCTGTAGTTTAGTCTAAGAACGTAGATTTTGGGTAGCCAGTGAGTGGCGTACGCGACGGGTAATTAACTACTACCCCGAACGTTGCAGTTGTCGAAATGTCATAGACATAAGGCGTACGTTACGGAAAGCAAGTGCAAACTCACTAGGAAAGGCACCAAAACATACACTGTTATATGTAGCCATGGCAAAGTCAGTATGTCCGAAGTAAAAGGGGATCCCTAAATTTAGTACGTAGGATTTTAATCGAGTGCGCACTCAAACTAACACAAGTATGTATGTATTAACACCGTGTCGTTAGGCCTGCGACCGGACTCAGTATGAATGTAGGTATGTTTGGCAATACTAGGCAATTGGGGTAGTTACACACACTATTTCACACTTATACGGCATGTACTAGCACTCAGGACTTTTTGAATTCAGCGATCCATTTCAATCTGCTGAGACCTCCAGGATTGGGGGGCACTAGATTACACATTTAAACACAAAAGTTTATGCTAAATTGTTTACTGTAAATTGTTTGTAATAGTACTCTATTTCATGTTTTGCTCAGGTTTTGGTGCAATATGCATTATATTTTGCTCAAAATTTCTGTTGTTTCTCAGTTTGTTTTAATAGTCGTTTGTGCCTTATTTTGTCGTAATGACTTCCTATTTTGACCTCTTTTTAAAATGTAGTTTTTAAAATTTTTGGTTGAGAAAATGCCTAGGTCAAAAGGTTAGGACCCGGTTTAGGATGTGCTGGGCACTCCAGAGACGTCGTACCCGCCCAGGGGGGCACCTGTTGTATATTCAGGGTCCCACCCTTGTTGACCTAGCCATTTTGTGGTCCGCTTGGCATTGAATATAATCTAAAAGGGAAAACTTATTGTGAGCCTAAAATACAAAGTTTGAATGAGTGCTAAAACGAGTGTAATGCAAGCTAGTCGGTTGGCTTGAGGGGAAAGTGAGAGTCGGTCGTGGGTTCAATTTCAGGGGGGCAAATCATAGTTTTCTACGCGAAATAGTTACGGCTACAATACCGACGTCTCAGAGTTAGCACTTCACTATTGTCGGGTTTCTATTGTTCTCTACAGTTGTTATTGTTGCATTGTGAAATTGGTTCTACTGTATAAATTACAATTTGCGGCTCTTCAATAAAGCCTTAGTTTTAGCTCTGTGTCCGCGTGTACTGGTTTAACATTTGGTCTTGCGTTTGCGTTACTAGGGCCCGTAGAGTGATTCCTTAGAGTGCTCCCGAACCTGTTACTAGGGAGTTCTAGACCCGTAGTTTCGACGCTCTCAGCGTCAGGTTGTTGTACTGCGCGCCTTCCGGCACAGTTAGGCACCGGTCACGGATATTGAGATAGCCCGCTAGCTCACGCGGATGACATAAGACCGGGGGCCGCAGTATAACAGATAAGTTCATATCTCAAACAATTGGTTACTAGCCTCAAGTAAGGTTGTTTTACAAGCTACACAGCTACGTATGTATAAGTTAGGTATTGAAAAGTACTTCAAACAGCTTCAATAACGCTATAAGCAATTATGTACATACTAACGCGTGTTACACAGGATCCGTGCCATGACTAGTTTTTACGCGGCGGCCTCAGCCACCGCGTATATACTATATTACAGAAGCACGATTTGCACGTATCTGTTTTTCCCTGTGTTACTTGCGTTGTAAAAATTGGTAGGTCCTAAAAATGCATTGTTTGTGTGTGCGTGTGTTCTGTGTGTGTGTTAATCTTGGATCTCAGCGTATAGTGTTGTGAACATGTCATGTGTAGTGTACTGCTAATCCCGCTCGCATGTCAAAGAAGTGATGAAAAATTTTGCACACAGTGGGCATTAATGACGAAACCTGTCGCATCAACGCTTCCTAGATTGTTTATAAGCGCGTCGGTACCAGAACACTTCGAGGTCCACACTCTTCAGACAGTTGGCATACCGTACTTTGACACGATTAATGGCACACTCTATTAATGGCCTTGCAATTATGCATGTCGTGCAACAAGGTAACGGCTGAGTTAATTTCCCAGCTGACTATTTGCACAAAACATGCAATTTGTTTTGCAAAACATGCAAGTTTTAACTTGGGTGTTAACTCGGTTGTATTGAAAATGCTCATGATGAGCGGTTTTTATTATGGAAAATTTTTTAATAAGTTTTCAACTTGATTTTTATTTTCGATTATTGTCAAGATTCTGAAAACAAGATGCAGCATAATATGCTAAGAGTGTTGGCCTAAAAACTTATGGTGCCGCGTTTTATATTCAAAGAATATACTCGGCATTTTACCTAAGTATGTCGTAACGAACTCTATCGAAAATTGATTAAACTTACTCGCAAAACGTGCTTGTTTCTTATACGTTTTTTTAAACCAGTCCGCCAATTTCGACGAACGCATCTACATAGTTGAGCTGAGTTGATCTCGGAGGTCACTACAAAGTGTATGTCAGGCAAAGTTTCTCAACTAGCCGAAGTCACCAAACTGACTGACTGACTTGTGCGGTGTATTTGTAGAGGGCCATGTCTGTGTTTAGGTTGATGACAGGCAAATAGATGCGACTCGATCCAGGGTGTTGCCACGAAAACCGATAATTGTCTCCAGATCCTTTTTCCTTCAATTCCTAAAATTAGTGAAAAGATAGTTCGTTGACATATTACATTTTGCCCAAAAAAACACAAAACAGAAGCTTTAAAAGTGCACTGAGTGCGTTCGTCATGCAGGTTTGTTATTGGTTTGGAAAGAAGAGCAACGGCTATAACTGACATGTGAGTCGAGTCTAAACTGGGCACGCTACATAGTCTAGTACATAACTAACATATTTCCTCGAATAAAACCCCTCCTTGAATAACACCTCAGGTAAGGAGTTTGCGAAACAAAACTCCCCGGGCTTTACTCGAGGTAATACGGTATTACAGCTACGCTCTTGTTTCAGTTAACATTCCTTTCGTTTTTCTTTTTACGCGGCCCCGTCAGGGGCCGCGTATGGGGCCGCGTATATACTATATTCAGATTTTCTAAATCCTACGTAATGTTAGGTAGGTCGAATTTCCAGTGTTAATTAACACTGGAAGGGCAGGTAGGTCGCTCTACTAGCCGAACTAACCACCGCTGGCTGCGGATGCAGATAAATTTCATAAGAGTACGCTGCAGCAATATCTGCATAGCAAGCAATTATTAATAAAATTTTACCTTTGATTAATATTAGCATCTTTCTTTTAGTGCCTGCCAGTTTTGATCGGCTTTGATAAGTAGAAAACCAATTTTGCGAAACAATTACGTTCTATTTCTGATACTCAATGTAACATTGTAACTCTAATGCTGATAACTGAACTTTTTAACATTTCAATTTCCGTGGACAGGTGGTCGAGTGCTATGATGCTCGCTTCGTGTGCATCAGGTCTGTGGTTCGAGTCCCAGATGAGATATGAATGAAGAGTTTTTATATTTTCTCACTTCAAAACTGTTCGATTTTTCTACTATTTTCAATCATTTTTTGCTGTTTGAGAGACTTTGGAGCTACTCGGCAGCAAAATGTGTGCAGAAATCAGGAATTAAACATCGTTTTATCCACAAAATAGTGGATGCGTTTGATATTTCCTCTGGAATATTGACACTCAGGAGTCACAATGTGACGACTTTTCACTCAGCAGATGAGCTTGTTGTTTTTCTATTCGTTGCTGAAAGTTTGGTACCAGGTTTTTTTTTGAAAATGGAAGGTGTGTCCAAGTTGTGTCCGGCGAAAAAAATTTGTGTCCCGTAAACGTCGAGTGTGTCTGGATGTCAGTTCGGCCGTTCGAGTCAAGCAGGTTTTTTTTAATTTTGCGTGCATAATATTGTGCAAAAATTTATATTTTTGTGCAAATGCGTTTTCTTTGCCTATATAAAAGCAAATATATGTGTTTTTATACCTATAGAGATACGTAGATTTTTTTTGATCGGGTAATAAAAACCGAGGGGATTCTTGTATGATAATTCAGTGGGAAAAAATTTACGCGGGGTATGAATTTCCCCCTACCCCCTCCCCTGGGTACGCCCTAAAGCCATACCGATGGCAGATCCAGAAATGTTTTCAATGAAACGGGTAGATAAATAAAAATAATTTCAAGATTTGCATTAACCTACTGAAACACAACAGCCAATACTACAAAAAATACCAGACATACCGTCAAACGGCAGTGATACGAGTTGACGCAAGGGTCTGGGGGCGGCAGCTCCCAGAAATTTTTTTCGATTTTGCATTAAAAACAGTGCATTCTGAGCTTATCACAGGCTCGACAGGTACTGTGCATTATTGTGCAAAATTTTAATTTTGTGTGCAAAAAATTTCAAAAAAGAGTACATTTGCACGGGTTTTTCTCAAAAAAACCTTGGCTGGAGTCAAGTATTGGTTACAAAGTGTCCATGCTTGATGCAAACTATTTTTGCTTATTCGCTGTTTATGCACGAAAGTACGTAAGATGTGCAGTGGCATTACCCAAAAATTTGCAACGGTGGGTATATATACAGAGGCAATTGTTTTTTAGCCGCACTTGTCAATAAAACACAGAATTCACCTACAATGGTTGCGGTGGCTGGGGGCCGCAACCCCAAGAAGCCAGAGCTTTTTAAAATTTTCATGCACAAGCTTGCATACAAAAAGCAATTTTTGCAACACTTGCGGGAATGTTTGGGCAAAATTGAGCTTAGAAACCAATATTAGATGTATCATGTATGTATCGGAATTTTTTTCCAAAAAATGAAGACCTTGTCAATTTTCAGGCTAATAATCAATACGAAACGTATCGACACTGGGTAAGAAAAAGCAATGGGTTTAAAGTTTTGAACGTCACATTACAGTGAAAATGCAGCATAATGTATATACTCATGTATATACATACAGCACTGGGGGTCCCAGACTTCAATTTCGAGGGGGCGGAGGTCTGAAGAAATTTTTTCACTTTTTATAATAGCGTTTTTTAGTTTTACGCTATCTTGTAAAGCCGCAGCCATTTTAAGGGCAATGAGTTGAGTCTGTTTGTTGTAAAAGCCAGCGGTGTACCCAGTAAAAAATGGAGATTTTTTTCATTTTTTAGGCCGAATTTAGTCAGCTGGAGACGTATCAGAAAATTTTTCCGACAGGAAAATAAAACACAGGATGGGAACATCAGCCCAGACAGTGTACTACACAACTAAATGCAGCATAATATACTCGTGTACTGTGTAGACATGCATAGGCTTTGATAAAAGATAATAACAAGGAATAGTAAGTCACAAAGTCGCAGGGGTCTGGGGGCGGCGGCCCCCAGGAAAAAATTATAGGAAAATTTTTATTTTCAGGCCAAATTTGTTCAATTGGAGATGTATCGGTAATTTTTTTCGGTAAACCTAGCTACATCATCACCATAAGCATTGTCAGGGTGTTCTCGAGAGGTGTGTCTAAGTTGTGTCCGGCAGGAAAAAATTGTGTCCCGCAAGAAAAATTGTGTCTGGACACACTTCTGGACACAAAAAAACCTTGTTTGGTACTCAGTATATTATAAAAGAAGTAAGGAAATGTACCTATTGGAAAAATTAAACACTTGTAAGGCTTAATTGGGTACAAAATTTTGACAGACTTCACAATACAACCAGTTATCTCACCCAATGCTGCGAAATCAAATCCTTGTAGTAAGTGTTGTCGAGTCGATCTGGGTTGGTATTGAATGAGAAATTGGCCAATCCTGAGTTGAGATCATGAGTTTTACCGAGCGTGTGTAGACCAGACAGCGCCACTGCTTCTAAACGCTAATCTTCGAAAAACGCTAAATTATTAAAAAATATATGTTACTGTTACCTTTGCTGATAAAGAACAAACGATAACGCATTGCGTACTATAGCGCTTTTTCTATGCGCTATATGGGGGGAGGGGGAGGGGGGTATGTGTAATAGCGTGTATAGCGCAAATGAGTGTTTTTTTGGGGGGCGGGGTCGGGGGGGGGGGCGTTTGATTTCAAAGGAATCAAGTTTTATATGCGTATATTTTGGCATTTCTTCAATCTGTCAATTGTGAATGCCTGGCGAGCTTACCAAATGAACTATCCCGATGACAAGGGCATGGATTTACTGGAATTTCGTGGCATAATTGCGAGCTCACTAATATATGGGTCAAGTGCAAGTGTTCGGCGAGCCGGGAGACCTTCATTAACGGACCATACGTTTGCTGCTCCACCAGCTAAGCGTCGAGCGCACGTTAAAGTACCGACTGAACTGCGAAAAAACGGCGGTAACCACTTTAGCAGAAAGGCAGCAGACACTAAATACCCTGGTTGGTGTAAAGCTGGTGCCTGCAAGCGACGTACAAGAATGGTTTGCGCAGAGTGCTCGGACACGCTAAAAGAGCCTGTATACGTGTGCCCTCAGTGCATGGGCGATTTTCATTCGTTAACCGTTCACAGTGACTCTGGAGCCTCCTATTGTAGTCTTTTTGTTGTATTTTGTCCAAATTGTATTTTGCATTTTTTTGTGTGTGTACCACAAGTCACATTTGTGATGTTCTTCCTAATTTGCATAATAATTGAAATTTGCTTAACCTGCAATGTCTATATGTTTTCTTATGCCAAAACATGTGAATTTACAGTAAAAACAATTTTTTAAATGAGTATTTATATATGTGGTCCAGAAAGGGTTAAGCTATACACAATAAAATCGCAAATAGCGCTAAGGAGGGGGGTAAAGTCATGTGTCCTGTGCGCGCTTACACGCGAAATCTACCTTTTTGCTAATAATTTGGTCTTGATTTAATTTATATAGCCCTGAAGGATAAAAACGCATTGCAATATTACAGATCTGTCTGAACAATGGGTCCCAGAATCAAAACTGCTAATACGCAACTGCCCCTATTTAATCCACATAATTTAATCTTTCATCCATACTAAATTAAAACTATTAATATTTACTCAGCACGTGAACCAGCCCCATCATGGGTATGGGGAATTCGTGTTTGAGCGCTATGGTAGGGGATGAGGGGCAATCCTGACGTCCGTAGCGGAACTGTACGCTGTGCTGTGGTCCAAAACGTCCGTCTACTTTTTGAGCTAAAATCGTACTTAATCATGATAGTTTTAACTATTGTCTTTAACAGACGTATCAGGGTTTCAGCAGTCTACTTCAATCACATGCTGTGTCATCAAAAATGCATGTACCTTGTATTTAAAATTACAGAAGCGGAGATAGGCCCGTGACGAAGTACATACATATAAATAATAAAGTGTTTGACCTCAGTAATATGTATATCTCATATTATATATTATAATAAGTGTTATAAGGGAAAAAGGTTAATGGCGTTATATTAGTATTAGTATATTAGATTTAAAACGAATTAGGTTAATAAAAAAATTTTTAGTATTATCGCATGCTAGTGTTTAAGATTAGGACTTAATCTATGTAAGTACTAGTAGTGCTATTCGTGGTCTCGTTCAGACCGTATCCGTTGTGTAGCGACTCGTCAGTGAACTTACACTAACGGAACTTGTTTTTTAAAATTTCGGAAAATGTAAAAAATACAAAGAAAAATATATAATAAATGGTTTCGTCGCTAACCACGCTCATACTAAGTGATGTTAGAAGAATAAAATATATTCATGTGTTCTTTTTTATTTCTAGTAGAAAATTTTGTGCAGTATCATATCCGTATTTGTTATGTATTTGTTTCTTTTTGCACAGATTAAGGAAACAATGCTCAATCTTGCGATTAGAGTAATTTTTAAATTTAATGTTAGTGAAGAGACGTTTAGTTTTTTGGGTGAAGTCGGATATGTTAGTGCACAATTTGCTGTATCTGACTAGCTCATTTTCCACTGTATTGAAAGCACAGCAGGTAGTTATATTACCGTATAGATTTGGTAATGATATGACATTGAATTTAAAGTTTTCTCGTTTGTCAAAAACTTTAGTAGTAACTTGTTTGTTGAGTATTTTTATAGATATATCGAGGACATCCGCGTTATTATTTCTGTTATTAACTTTGTTAAGAGTCAAACATTGTGGATATATATCTTTACTGAGATTTTCGAATTTGTCATGGTCGTTGATAGCAGTAATGTCGTCGATATATCGGAACATATATTGCAGGTACTTAAGCTTTTTATTATTGTTTATCATTTGGTGTTTAACATATTTATATTCATAATGAAAAAGACATAAATTAGCAAGAAATGGTCCAACATTGGTGCCCATTGGTATTCCAATAATTTGTCGGCAAATAACATTGCCGCAGGTGAAATAGCTATTATTAATGACGAATTGTACAAATTTCAGAATAGAATGTTTATCTGCGGCTATGCCTTTTGTAGTATTGGAAAACCAGTTGGCAGATTTTTCATGAATGGAGATCTTAGTGCTATTGTTGAAGGTAATGTCTAATACTGTTTTGATGCTTTCAATGGTGTCATTATGTGGCAGATTAGTATATAATTGTCCAAAATCGAATGTGTTTACGGTTTTAGCTTCATTGTCTTTTGAAATGTTTTTGCGTGTATAGATTGATTGTTATCAATGATCCAGTATGGAGAAATTTTTCAGTGAGTATTTAGAAAATTATTGCAATATGATTTCAGCTTGTTTTGTATGTTACTTAATGCAAGGTTGAGTCTAGCAGATATAGGTTTAGTGCATGCTTTGCTACTAGCAATGATAGTTCTAAAACTAATGGGATTTTTATGAAACTTCGGTATAAATTGAGCGAAGGGTAATGTGCTATATTCCTTATCTACTGTAAAGCCAAAATTGGTAGATGTGTGAATTATATCAGTAACGATTGTTTCCTTATCGATGTTGTTAACTATTTCATAGGTGTTGTTTTTGTTTATTATGCCGAGTTCTTCGATTAGCTTACTGATGTGAAATGGTTTGCAAATGATGGCGAAATTATGTGCAGCCTTATCAACAACGGTAAACACATATTTGGATTTAATTTCTTAATGTCTTTTAGTAAACTAGATATATTATCAGGTTTGTTGTGATGTATGTTAATCTGTGTTAGTTTGCTTTTGGCAATATTTACTATTGCGTATTTCCATTCCGCGTATTCTGTGTAGTATCGCAGATTCTTAGAGCACAGTTTGTTTATGTATTTATCAAGTCCTATATTTATAGATCTTAAAATTTCTTCTTTGTCCAGTTTTTTGTTGGGTCTGTATTTGGTTCCTTTATGTAATAGTTGTCTAATCTTAATATTGTCAATGATGTTCGCGTTGCCGGTTATAACATGTTTGTGGTGTGGGTCAATAAAAGGTGAAGTAAGACAGTCGCATGAAGGCTGGTTGCTAGAGTAGTCATATATGTCTAGGTTATCCAATGTCTGTCTATAGTTGAAAAATATGGAGCCGATGATCTTATCATATGTGTATATAGGCATAAGTGTGTGCATATCATGTGCGGTGTCATCCGGCCAGAATTTTTCAACTTGTTCATTGTTGAAAATTTTATTTAGATTGATATGGTCAAAAAGTTTATTAGAGAATTCAAAAATATACATATGGAATCAAGTTTCGTCTACAGTCAACTGGGTTTGATGAGTATTGTTCAAGTATGTCGTCGATAATCATGTTAGGGTCAGTGGTATCAGTGTTGTGATGTTTTTTGCCTCTTTTCCGACTATAGCGTTCAATTTTGTTAAACATTTTGTATATGGGTTGGTTGATTTTTTCATTTTAAACGCGATCGTTTAGACCGTATGGAGCTTTAGTTCTTAGAGTTTTGATCCAATAATGGAGCACCTTGTATTATTATTTTCTTGTATTATTATTGCGCTACTATTACTACTATACATGTATTATTATCTTACAACCATAAAAATTAGAAAATTATCTGTAAATTTTAGATTTGTTGCTTTTTGTTCAGTTTTGTAGCATTTTACACCAATTTGGGGATAATCTTGAATTTTTTCAGCACCGAGGGGGGCTTGTCCCGACAGGTCAAATGGGAGGGGGGCTTGTCCTGAATTCTCAAATCTGGGGAGGGCGCGTGTCCCAAATTCTCAAAAGGAGGGTCTTGCCCCCCCCCAGACCGCCATGTACACCTGTGCTACAACGCCCTCACCAATGTCGAGAGCAGCAATGGAAGAAAGCACATAAAAATCAGCCCTCGAAAGAAGGTTACTATACCGATCGTAAATCTGATCCAACACACTCGTGTACCTAAAAACAATGCGAGCAACATTTAGTGTAGTTCAAATATCCCGTCACACCAAAAACAAATGTGCCCCAAACGGGGCAAGGTTCCTTCGCTGAGTAATAACTACCGCACTTGGCCAAGTGGATCTTTAAAGTTCAAAGACGCATGCTATGCAAAGATGCATTCTATGCAAAAACGTATCCTTTGATTTTGTTGATACCAAATTTTTACAAGTAACATGTACTGAAAACGCATCAGACTCGATCAATTCACAACCATAGATATACATAGGCGGTTGAGGGTGGGTTAGTGTCCTCTCAAGTGGGTCACCAGCCAGCAACTCCCCTCAGACACCAGGCACCTCCCTTCAACCCCCCACCACCCTCCCGCTCTGATTGCTGAAAGTGTTCCAAAATTGATTACAAAATCAAAAAATTACAAAAAGTCCAGCCGCAGATAACAAAGTGCCCCAAAAATGAGTAAGAAATCGAAAAAGTGTAAAACTTTTCCGGATTTCACCGGAAATCAAACCAAAACAAGGATCACCTCCCTCTCCGCCGGGCATTGCAGATCCCGCCTCGCCGATTGCTCCCATGCATCTCTGTTCGCAACTCAAACAATTTGACAAAAAAATACTCTCAAGTAAAAAATTGCTTGCTGGGAATCGAACGAGCGCGCAAATTGCTCTACCCTAGAACAGCGCCTTACACCACTCGGCTACGCTGTCACAACCATGGGAACTTATTGAGAACATGTTTCTTTAGACGCTGAACAAAGCTAACAACTTATTATTTAAATTAATGTAATTAACATCATAACAATTCAAATCATAAAACGTAGACAAAACCACATTTTTGTGCATAAATAAAGTAATATTGACCACTATTAGCTGCAAAATTGCAAAAGTTTGTGTTTTGCAAAAAAAGTGGCAAAGACTACCCACGCACTTTACACGTTAATCATATGAGCTGTTCAACATGCAGGGCTCTCTTTAACACTGCGCAGAGCTGCTTTTGCTTTCAAAACAGTAGTTCCTTCTCTAGAAGTAACAAAGAGATAATCATAAAGATAAAGACAATTACAGCTACGCTTTAATTTCAGTTGAACTAAACTAAACGAAAACGAAATGAAAACGAAAACGAAAACGAAAACGAAATCAACGAAACTCAAATAATTTTGATTGCGAAATAAAAGTTGTAATCCTCCGAGCTCAATTTGATGAATTCTTGATAAATAGGAGCACCTGTCTCAGTCTGGCGGCCTGAGTTTTGGTCTCTATTTGTTTCTTTGCTTTCTTCAGCTGCGCGTTTAC
>JASANF010020960.1:0-26965 GCA_030248245.1 Trissonchulus sp. WLG1_4
ACCCTGACTATATTTCTTACTGAAATTCAGCATAATGTACTTTTGAAAAAACTTTGACGAAAGATACTAAGACGGAATAGTAAACCACTAAGTTGCAGGGGTCTGGGGGCAGCAGCCCCCAGGAAAAAAAATTGAGAATTTTTTGAGTTTTAGGCCAAAATTTGGTCAATTGGAGACGTATCGGAAATTTTTTCGGCCGGGCAATAAAAACCCAATGGGGACCCTTGTGTACAATTTATTCAGGTTCGACCAAAAGAGGGGGGGGGGTCGCGACCCCCGCGACCCCTCCTGGCTACGACCTTGGTGGGGGGTACCGTGAGTGGGTGTGACTGGTCGTGACGGGTATATTTTACTTTCATTTGGTTATTTGACGTTGAAACAAGAGAAATTAATAGGTTAAAATCAAAAACATACAAAAAACTGGCAATAGTACCAGAAAATACTCCAAATTTCACCTCCCTTGGTGCCATGTAGGGTCAAAAATGGGGGGGTCCAATTTTTAAAATACCAGCGAGACCCATTGTGGATACCGCTTACATACGTTTGCCTACAGGGACTGTACTATATATACGCTGGCAAATTTTTAGACCTGTACCACGTACCCAAGCTCCGGAACTGGGGTGGGTTTTTTTCTCCCAAAAAATGGGGTGGGTTTTTTTCCCGCCTGCTATACTCAGAACCATGCGGTGACACATGTAGTTCAGATGAGAAGGAAAGACTATATACTACCAACTAAAATTTAGTCCCAGTCCCAGGGGATTGAGGGGGCCCCACTCAAAGGGGGATCACGCCGGAGGCAAAGAATGAAAGAGCGTCACGGCAAGCAGGTCTAATTTTAAGCCAAAAACCCTTTAAATCTTGGGTGTATTTTATCAGAACATCGGTAATGCCAATACTATCGGGGCGATTTTTAACTACATTCGAGCCAAACAGTGTCAAAAATTGCTATTTTCTGGCTAGAACAAGGACAAATTGCGTCTGTTTTGGGACAGAGGTCAAAATTTCACAGTATTCGAGAAGACATGGTTCCACACAAAAGGGGGAAAGAACCAGGAATGTAACCAAAATTGTCGTGATGTATATATATATATATATATATATATATATATATATATATATATATATATATATATATATATATATATATATATATATATATATATATATATATATATATATATATATATATATATATATATATATATATATATATATATAGCCATTAGTTAAGGTCAAGGTGTCTGAACATGGTCGTGTAATATTTTACCTAAAAACTTGTAAAATTTCATCAGATCAATAGTAAAAAATTAGCAAAAAATGACCCAAAGTCTCGGTTTTGGCGGTCTCGGTAGTCTCGGTTTCGTGGTCTCGGTCTCGGAAAAAAAACCGAGACTTCCATCCCTACATACGGCCCCAGGTTTCCCTGTCTTTTTGCTGACAAATGTTAATTTTATTAAGTTTCTTCATGAACATATTTAGTCTTTTTGAAAGCATCTTTTGTTTAAAATTTCCCTAGTTTGATTCATACTGTTTGAATGAGTCTGTGACTCTGTGTCTGACTGAGCTAAAGATTGTATTTGTATGTAAAATGACGTATTCGTATGTAAGAAAATTGTACTATCCACATCTGCTTTTGTATATACTACATATGTATATATTTTCGTTCAGATCCCTTCTTAAAATGGTTACATCCGTGCAATAACTTAAGTTGCGAGGTCAGATTTATATAGACAACTGCATTTTAGGAAACTGTTGAATACTTGTTGCGTTTGCGAAAAAAATTGGTGGCAGCATGTATGAGGATGATCCGTGGTTAATGTGGATGGCGGATGAAGTTTACTGTGATGGCGAGGTTTTGGAGACCACCGGCCAAGCAGCTACTTCCAAACAAACTGCTAAGCAGGATGACACAGCTACTGATCGAAGCTTTACAACTGAGAAACATTCTGGCATCGACATTTCGTCAGCCCCAGTTTCTGAAAAATCGCAGAAAAAGGATGCAGAGATTGGCGAACTGCCGACCCAAAAAAATCCCCCGTCTCGTGATGAAGAAAAAGCTAAAATAACGTCAATTGATTCACAATCGCCGTCTGTGAGTGGTGGTGGGAAGAATTTGAATGAACTTAAGCAGCCGTATGATCAGTGTGCAAAATCCACGAGTGAAGACGCGTCTCGGACGAAGTCTGTCACCAAAGTGAGAATTCACGTATATATAATTCTTGCCTACGTATTTATATATATATATATATGGTATATACTTGTGCACAATATATCTATATACATAGTTTTAAATAAATCTATTTCCAGTGTTTGCTTGTGAACAATAATTTAAAAAATGAAAATATGTACATTCGCTTTATAGCGTTGATTTATTCTGTTAATATTTTAGACAACCGCCACCCGCGCTTCGAATAGCCAAGAAGGCAAGACGACTACACCTGTGGAAGGTTGGTTAAAAAAGTTGTGCTAGAATTTATTGAAAAAGTTGGGGAGATGCATACGTCCCACACAGACCGCTGACGCCTACAATAAATTAACAGTAGCATATTTAGGGACGAAGAGGGGGTAGACTGCTTAGGTAGATTTCTGATTACTACATACGCACATATATACATACTATATACCTTTGCAACAAGTTTGGTTGTTAATCAGATTGGGCATTTAGTTAGGTTACATAATAGTTTATTTTGCTTTGTGTATAATTATACAAAACATAAACAAGTGACGTATATATACATTTAGCTCTGCATCTTTGAATGGTCAGCTTTGTTAGTGATACATAACTAGCGTCATTATACGTTATCTATGTATAACGTTATTCAGGATCAAATACCCTGGTCTGTATACGCATCAGTGGTGTATATATTGCAGACCTGCCGCCAGCCATAGCCTCGCAAGTGTACAGCACGCTGATCTCGATGGCGGGCAAGAGTCTGCGCCAGCTGTCCATCAAGCAGTTGGGCGCCCTCCGCCAGCTGGTCAACGACTGTCTGGACGCGGACGTGGACCCCCAGCTGATCCTGGACGCCTACACGGAGTCCCTGCACAAGAGCATCGTCCAGGTCGTCCTCGACGAGTCCATGATCGAGTCCATTCGTGTAAGTCTGTGATGTGAATGGATGGGATTCACCAATGGGGTTTAGCGTGGCACCTTGGGGCGGCACCGGTGTTTGTCAGTGGAATATGACATGTGTTCAACTTAGACTGGGTTGACGTTGAACCATAGATGCACATAGGGGGGGGGGTAGGGGGGGTATCCCCCCCCCCCCCCCTGAGGGGGGTCGGCACCCCCCCTTCAGACATCCGGCACCCCCCTCAACCCCCCACCCCCCTCTGATGGCCAAGAAAGTGCTCCAAAAATGCGTAAAAAGCTGAAAAATTGCAAAAAAATTTTCGCCTGTGGCGAAAAAAGTACCCCAAAAATCAGTTGAAAATAGAAAAATTCTGAAAAATTTTCGGCTGTCGCCGAAAAATGGCCTAAACTAGGGACCACCCCCCCCCTTCCGCCAGGGGTCGGGCACCCCCCCCCTCGCCGATTCACCCCGTGCATCTCTGCTTTGAACCATACATGTATGAGGGGGGCGGAGGGGGGGGACCCTCCCAAAATCGAGGACCCGGGGAGGAAGGGTCCCCAAAATTTGGGCGAAATTTAGAAAAAATGGCACTTTTTGGCAATTTCAGAAAATTTTGCAAAAGTTAGGGTATTTTTGGTCGATCTGAGCCGGAGGGGGAGGGTCCCCAAAATTTGGCGGGAGAGGCCCCCCCAAAATTTCGACCCCGTTACATGTATGCGTTGAAGTTGCTGGCATATATACAGCTTCGGGAGGGAGATGGGGGACCGTGCTTTCCAAAGTCGAAGGACTGGGCACTGGGGGGAGGGGGGGCTTTTCGAAAATCTGAGGAAAACTGGTTCTAAACGGCATTTTTTCGGAGGGTCTTTTTGGTCAATCAGGGCCCATGGGGGTGGGGGTTTCGCGTTCCCCAAAGTGGAGAGGCCCCGTCAAATTTTCATAGGCACAAGTATGGTTATCGGCAACTTTAGTATTGTGAATCCCACCCATGGTTTCTTGAAGTTGTGATAAATTGGAGTTGTTGCAGATTTTAGATAGGGTTGCAGCCCAGCTTGATTGAGTTCGGTTGTATATAATATCGCCATTGCTTATCCGTAAATTATCGGCTGATGGCCTGTTATAGCGTATGGCAATGATTAAATTTTTTAGATATCTTTGCCATTGACAGTAGAACAACACCAAGCTTAAAATTTCTGCACAGTTATTTGAATAAATAATTTCCAGTCATTTATTCATAATAATACATTTTACATGTACGTAAAGTATAATCATGTTTTGCAGGATTTCCGCCAGAAGAAGCCCGCGCGCCCGCTTGCTGCTGTGCAGTCTGTGAAACGACCAGCACTGGCAGATACAGACTTGGTTGTTCCGTCCAAGTTCGCCAGGTCGGACGTGACGACCGTCCCGCCACCGTCCAGCGTCCCCAGTGACCCCACCATGCGATCACTGCCCGCCCCCGACAAATCACAGCTACAGTTTGTCCCACCTGCCCCGAAACTTCCGGGGGACACAAATTTGTGCCAACCTCCCGCTGTGGTTCCGTCCCGTGGCAATAGAAGAACTCCCTTGCTGTCCGCAGTAATTGTTCCGCCTCTGTGCAGTACTGCTCAACCCTCCGGCTTTGGCGGGCTGACTGACTCTAGCGAGACCGCTACTGGTAGTTCTTTTACGAAACTTCCCACTATGCCCTCTGCCCGGAGCAGCACGATTAGTGGCGACGAATTTCTCACCGATCTTGCGCGCAAGCCAATAGGCGAGGGTGAGTCGTTCAGCAAGAAAGCTGGCACTTCTCAAGAGCTGCTAGATCGCCTGCAAACATTGCAAAAGTTTGCCCTGGCTACGGCTGGTAGCAGTCAGCCGGCAGAGAGTCAATCAGACCCCCCGGGGCAGCGAAAAGGGGGTCTGTTGGGGTACCAGACGACTTCTAGGGCTCGGCCGTTAAGTGCTGAGTCTGAGACAGTGACCCCCTCACCTGGTCAGTCTGCGCTGGACAAGCCAATGCTTCCCGAGCCCTTGGGGCCCCCTACAACTTCCAGGGGTCGCCCCCTAATTCCTGACCCTGAGCCCGCTAAGCAGCCTGCGCTTGACAAGGCTACGATCCCTGCCCCCCCTCCGCCACCCAGTTTGCTGACCGTTTCTGTCAACAATGGCTTCGACTACCCTCCGGGCCCGGCCCCCGCCAAACCGCCGTACGGACAGCGGGACGGCTCGAACCTTCCGGGCCCGGCCCCCGCCAAACCGCCGTACGGACAGCGGGACGGCTCGAACCTTCCGGGCCCGGCCCCCGCCAAACCGCCGTACGGACAGCGTGACGGCTCGAACCTTCCGGGCCCGGCCCCCGCCAAACCGCCGTACGGACAGCGTGACGGCTCGAACCTTCTGGGCCCGGCCTCCGCCAAACCGCCGTACGGGCAGCATGACGGCTCGAACCTTCTGGGCCCGGCCCCCGCCAAACCGCCGTACGGACAGCGGGACGGCTCGAACCTTCCGGGCCCGGCCCCCGCCAAACCGCCGTACGGACAGCGTGACGGCTCGAACCTTTTGGGCCCGGCCCCCGCCAAACCGCCGTACGGACAGCGGGACGGCTCGAACCTTCCGGGCCCGGCCCCCGCCAAACCGCCGTACGGACAGCGGGACGGCTCGAACCTTCCGGGCCCGGCCCCCGCCAAACCGCCGTACGGACAGCGTGACGGCTCGAACCTTTTGGGCCCGGCCCCCGCCAAACCGCCGTACGGACAGCGGGACGGCTCGAACCTTCCGGGCCCGGCCCCCGCCAAACCGCCGTACGGACAGCGTGACGGCTCGAACCTTCTGGGCCCGGCCCCCGCCAAACCGCCGTACGGACAGCGTGACGGCTCGAACCTTCCGGGCCCGGCCCCCGCCAAACCGCCGTACGGACAGCGTGAGGGCTCGAACCCTCCGGGCCCGGCCCCCGCTAACCCGCCATACGGACAGCGTGAGGGCATCTGGCCCCCCTGGTTCGATCCCCAGCGCGCCCCCCTTTTTGACCCTGCCCCCCTCCTGCAGACCTACAGCCCCCAGGCTCTGACAGTCCTGGAACAGGGGGCAACTGTGGGCTTCCTCAGCTCAGATGAAGTGCAAGTGTTGCGCGAGCATCTAAATTTACGACTGGCGCAAAAACCTGCCAACCCATTTCCTTTCATTGCCCTACTGGCCTATTACCTGCATCAGGATTTGGTTACGCGGATTTGCAACGAAAACTGTCGGAGAGTAAGTTTTTGTCAGACGATTTTTTGTCTAGGATATTTTTATGTAAATTATTGTAGAATTATTTTTGTAGGTTTTATAGGGTTGTTTAAATGCGTCTTGTGGGCGTGCATATAAGATTTTTTATGATTCGACCAAACAATTTTTCGCTGCTTAGAAGCAAAAAAAATTTCGTCGATACCCCCCCCCACTCACCAGAAATTTCATCCTGGATCCGCCCCTGAAGCTTGTACTGAAAGTAGCTTCCAGAACCCAAGCTGTTACTAAAGTCTGACAAAAAAGGTTGCGCCTCTTATTTTAGTGGCATGACTTCTGCGACTATTTGCTGTACTCTTATGTAGTCAAAATCTATTCTTTTCGCAGGGAAATCACATGTTTCGTTTTCTCAAGTGGTACAACTATTTTGTTGTCACACTGTAGTGATCGTGCATTTTGTGTATTTCAGCGAATGCAGCTAGCGGCGAAGTCCTGGGGCATTAAAGAGCGAGAATTAACGGCGCTGTTGAGCGGAGATCTGGCTCCGTTCACGCCGAACTCATTGGTCTGGCACATCCGCAGACGGAGGACGTCGCCACAGGACCCGGTGGCCCTGGCGGCCAAAGTGGAACAGGAAATGGTCAAACAGTTGGATCCCAGTGTGGTCAGGCTGCGCGAGATTCCCGGCGTGAGATTTTCGCCCACCGGCGCTGTGATGGGAACCACCAAGGCGACCATTCGATGGCTCAGCGGGAATCTCTATCGAGTGATCCGGGCTGGCAGAGATGAGAAGGAATTTTTGCAAAAAATGAGGCGCTCTGTGGGCGATGCTGTGGTTGACAAACTGTTGGCTTCGGACAGGGCTCAGCGGTTGATTCGCAAGGCGCACGAGAATCGAGCCAAGGGTGAGGGTGGGCTGGCGACCAGTTCTGCTGGAGCTGAGGTGCCTGACTGGGACGATGATGCCGATGCTAGTTGAGCAGGAATGGTGCCCAACCAGTTTTGGACATTGTCATAATATTTCACTTGGTGAAAAGCTGCTATTTTTTTAATTTATCTAGCGACCCGTGCAAAAATATTAGTGGTCAGCTTTTTAACAAAATTATTCCATTGACAGGCTATTGGACTGATCTGATGATAGCTGTACTAACAAACTATTCAGTGTAGATAGCCGTGCAGCACATACAAGTCGCCGTCTCTGGGATAAGGAAATTTCAGCAGGCAAACAGTTTTTTAAACACCGTTTTTTCATGAGATAGTCGCGGTAATAGCTTTATAAAATTTTTCGGTACGTCTCTCCTCCAAGTGATAAAATCAGCCTAAAAAGTTTAATGTTATCACCTATGTTGGGGGGATTGTTGTCTATTCTCAGACCCATGCAATGCCATACGACCCTTTGTTTGTGTGTGCCCGATTCTTTTTCTTACCTTCGCAGAATGAATAAATAAAGAGAAACGAACAAGAAGAAAAGATCTTGTTTCGGATATAAATAAATACTACGAAAACTAGGCAATATAAACTCGAAATGTGCTGTGCTCATCTGTCCTACCTTCTCCCTGAATTGTTTTTAATTCTTATTTCTACATCATTGGTGTTTCATGTTATGAATATGTAAGCATATTATGTTTTGTTATGTAAATGGCTACGCTGTGAAGCACTTGTTTAATGTTTGGGTTGATTAACATATTCTTCTGGCTGTTTTAGTGAAACGGACACTTCTAGTAAAGTTATTATCAGTAACTTAATACAATAAAAGCTTTTTATTAACACCGTGTTTTATTATGCAGTAGGTATAGCCTATCAGTAAGTTGTTTGATCGGCCCGAGGCCCGCGGGCCGGCCGGCACAGACTTTATCAAGTGAGAAAATGCATTGTCTGTGCGTCTGAGTGTAGTATAAGTGCCTGCGTGCCTATAAGTATAAAAAATCAATGTATATGCAATGCAGTCATTGTTCATACGTTGCTGAAGCTCGAGACGGCCCTGAGCTAGGGATGTTTCAGTTACAGAATTTTAAATCAGTTAAGTTATTAGCGCAAAATTTAAACCAGGCAAGTTATCAGTTAAGTTAGGCAAAATTAAATCAGCTAAGGTGGCAGTAACGTTTTCGACAGTTTTGCAGGAGTAACATTTGACAACTTACTATTAATTTTCAATCAATAAATTATAGTACGCATATTAATTTAGGAAACTATAAATTATTATGAAATAAATGCTTGCTAAAATAGCTTGAAACAATCATTTTTAATTTTCACAGAAAATATTTTTCAGCCAGTTACGACAATTTTTCGTAAATTTTATGTTTAGCTAAGCCAAAGTAGTAGCTAGTCAAAAATGCAGTTTATTGAAAAAAATGACACACGGGCATGTCAAAAACCTTCAATTTAGATGCCAAAACTTATCCTTCCGCTTTTCACTTTTTGAGATTACGTCACATTTATGTAACATTTGTTTTTGAACTAAAGTGCATTACACAAAAGTCCGCAAAACTTGACAACTACTAGAAGGATTTTGTTCAAAATTTGGGATAAATTGGCACACATATGTGTCTACTTTTTATTTCAATTTCATTTCATTTATTAAAATTTCAAAAATTTTGTCTGCTTAAATTTTGCGTTACATTAATTTCATTCGCAGAAATATGTAAAAATGTGCTTCCGTGGACTAAATCTCAAATCTCAATGTTGCAATCTTTTCATGCGTTATTTTACATGTTTTTTAGACAATTTCTGATGTGTCAATTTTTTTATTTGTATTAATTTAGCCCATTTCGTGAAAAAATTAGATTCAAAAATTTGTATATTTTTCAAATTTCGAAAAAATTCAAAATCGAAGGTCCGTAACTTCATTTCAACAATATATAAATGCACCAAACTTAGCATTAAAATTCACCCTGTTATTTACAATGTTGGTGTAAAGAATGAAATTATTTGGAATTACAATGTCAATTTTACAAGCAAAACATGAAAAATGCAAAAATTCACGAAATTTGACTACTTTATCAGTGTCTGTAGACTAGCTTGTTACAGATTTAAGCTAGATAATGTGCATAAGTGTAGTTTCAGTCAAGTACTTTAACGTGAAAAAAAACAGCTATTAAATTCGTTAAGTCAATCAAAAGTTATAGCACGTTATAAAAACTGTCGAAAACGTAACTACCACCTTAACTGATAACTTTAACTGATTTTAATTTCAGCAAGAGTACATAATAGGAAGAGTATGACACTCTTCCTATTATGCCTACGGGCGTGCGTCCAATGCGCAGCGCGAAATAGCCCGTTTATGTACGGTTTTGAGGGGGGGGGGTACACCCCCCCTCATTTCAAGACACTGACAAGGACTTTTGTTGATGTGCTGAAATGAGGGGGGGGGGTACCCGGACCCCCCCCCTCAACTGAAGACGGGGTACTGAACTGAGGCGGGGGGGGGGGGTAGCGCAAAGACTTTGTCAGTTTAGTGAAATGTGGGGGGGCACCCCCCCCCCCGTCAACTGAAGACGGGGTACTGAGTTGAGGGGGGGTACCCCCTCCCCCTCAGTTGAGCACAGGTATCGAACTGAGTAGGGGGTACCTCACCTCAGTTGAGTACGGGGTCTTCAGTTGAGGGGGGTACCCCCCCCCTCAAAACCGTACATAAACGGGCTATTTCGCGCTGCGCATTGAACGCACGCCCGTAGGCATAATAGGAAGAGTGTCATACACTTCCTAGTATGTACTCTTGATTTCAGTTACATGGTAAAAATGTAAAAAAATTAGAATCCAAAATTTTCATTCAAAATCCACTTTTTTAAGTGTTTTATGGTTTTAAATTATGTCTATAAATTAGATTTATAACAATTGCGATCAGCTTTATTAAGATGTACCGACCGACTACCGAGTGCCGCCGAGGTAGGATTTGTGCTGTTTTAATTCCTCTGGATACCTAAGTGGGTACCAGCCTCGGGCCCATGTGCTTCAACATTCTATAAAAATTTGCTCGCCAATGTTCAAATTCTTTCTAAAAGTTCATTAACGAACACGTCAGAACTAGATTTTGAAAAAGAGTTTACAATTTTCGTGCTACGGCACGTAATTTTTTAAATATCCAAACAGCCCCTGGATACCCTCAGGCCTTAGCCTACAGCCCACACAAATATCAAACCGGAGCTAAAATCAGTATTGAGTGACACATTAACGACGTAATCTCACGTAGCTAAAAGGATGCCACAATCTGATCAGGTCACAGGTGATGGTTAATCGCTTTTCCTGGAGCCCTTTTGATGCACCCAAGGTGTCCCGTTTAGGTTGTTTTTTGCCGCTAATAATGTGCACTGCAGCTATCTATAATTGCGCTACCAAACTGAAGGGTTATCATATTCTTTTCACTTTGTATAACATAATATATGCTATATGTGGCTAAAATGCATCAAAAAAGAAACGTGCACACTTAACGGAAGCACATGTTTGCAATTGCATTCAATATTTCAGGTCACAGCTGAACTGAAATTCCCTAAATCAGTTACACGCAGAACTGAATTTTTATTTTCAGTTATGCGCTTTACTGAAAATAAAATCAGATTTGACGCTTAACTGAAAATAAAATCAGTTTTGATGCTTAACTGAAAATAAAATCAGTTAGGAACTGATTTAAATCAGTTTTTATTCCGCCTAGAGGCGGAATTATTGGAATGAGTTTGGTGCATGATTTGTGTGTAAGATGTGTACGTACTTTGTGAGCAGCTTATGCTTACCATAGGCCTAGTATATGGCAGTCTTTTTTTTCTGCCAATGGGGGCCTAAATTTGTCAGAATAAGCTAGAATCAAAAATAAATTAATAAGAACAATGTACGTAAATTTTAAACTTACTTCTAACTGAAAATATTTTAATACATACAGTTTGTTTTTTCCAGCAAAATTTTATTTTTCTGCCAAAGCCCCCCTCGGTTGTCTGATTCTTGACGAACAGCTATCAAACTGGCCAGCCAATCTATGTAAATTAGTTTCAAATCATGAGCCAATCGGCAGTGCTGTTGCCTACGCTTCTGAAAATTCGGCCAATTGGTTTTCAATGGGAGGAGCGTATATGTGATAATATGCAAATTAGTTTTAGTGTTGGGGTCAGTCTTAGTCAGTTGTCAGTTGTTCATAGCCGTAAGCGGCGGCACGCGGTGGCGGTTAATGAGAAAGGACTATTGAACGCAGGCAGGAGCCGAAACTGATAGCTGCAAAAAATTTACCTATCCGAACAGTCGACTTTGCAGAATGTTGATCCGCTTCAGTAAATGAATCGGCGCAAGTCACAGACTTATGACAGCCACGGGCCATAGCGACATTGCCGCCACCGAGTTGACGTTTATGCGAAACCTGATTTCGACGTGGCTAAAATACCTAAACAAGAGTGTCCTTTGACCGAAAAAGTGACCTTGATGTGGCCAAGAGTACATAATAGCTTCTCACTCTATATAGAAGAGAGTGAGAAGAGATATATTCTTCTATAGAGTGAGAAGCTATTATGTACTCTTGATGTGGCAGACAACCGTAGTAAGCCTTGGCTAAAAAATGACCGTGATATGGCCAACACACTGAATTGACTTTCGCCATTTTCGACTATTTACGTTTATGGAATTAAGTAAATATAGTACATTGTCCTTTTTGCGCCACCACGGCGGAATTTGTCCCTTTTAGGGGCCTACTTGTTGGAGTCTAACACTGGATTGCACCAAAACAGAATAGCTCGAGAATAGCTCATGAATAAAATAAGTTTTCATTGCACCAACATTAAAGCTCGAGATCAGTTATTCTGCAATTTTGGGAATACCTACATAGCTCGGGAGTAGCTCGAGAATAACTCAAGAATAGCTCGAGAATAGCAACCATTATTGCACCAACCAAAGTTATAGAATAGCTTATTCTCCACCTATTCTCCAGCTATGTTAATGTTATTCGGTCTTTATTAAGCATGGGCAAAATCATTAACAAAAGTAAAATCATTAACCGGTTAACCGATATTTCGGTTAATGCACTAACCGGTTAACCGATAACCAATTGCTAACCATTGTTACTAACTAACCATTTGCTAACCGTTGTTACTAACTAACCAGTAACAATTTGCTAACCGTTGTTACTAACTAACCATTTGTAAACCGATAATCATTTGCTAACTATTGTTACTAACTAACCATTTGCTAACCAATAACCATACTGTCTATCCTGACTGTGACTGAAGCCAGATAGTTAGCTGACTTACTTGCCATGCTTATCACAAGATTGAGTCAAGATGGCCGTTTTGTCTTTCCAGTACCATTCACAAAGCAGGCTATACATACGTTTCAATTCAATTAGCACATTGTTTGACGAATGAAGTTTATTGAAAAACAATCGAGTGTTGCAGCAATATTATGAGTAGGTACATAAAGCCTGTTTCACACGATGGGGAAAACGCGTGGGGTGCCCCTTGGGGTACCCCATGGGGTGCCACATGGTGCCACATGATGCCCCTCGGGGTGCCCCGAGGGGCACCATGTGGCATCGTGTGACACCCCATGGGGTGCCCCGAGGGGCACCATGTGGCATCGTGTGACACCCCATGGGGTGCCCCGAGGGGCACCATGTGGTATCGTGTGACACCCCATGGGGTGCCCCGAGGGGCACCATGTGGCACCATGTGGCATCGTGTGACACCCCATGGGGTGCCCCACGTGGGGAAAATCAGTATCGCTCGCCGTGCGTTTTTCCATGTGGCACCACATGCGACAGCCAATTAGTAAGCACTGTTGATGATCACGTGACTTTATACAAATGCTTAAAGGACAATTTTAGGGCTTAAACTCAATCGTTTTAGTTAATTTTTTCACATTTGGTTAGTCTATTACGGCTTTTACGAATACGTAGCTCATGAATTATATTTAAGTAAGCTACAAAATTTAAATAATTTTTATAAATTCTTACACGTAATTTATGCCCAAGGCACATATCACATATGTCAAAATTCAATGTAATACCTTCGTAAATACTTAGTATTTTGACCGTTTACGCGCCTAAAATTTCAAACTCCCGCGCGTTCATGCCCCATCGTGTGAATACGTTACCCCAGGGGAATCCCCGGGGGACACCACACGGTGCCACATGGTGCCCCTCGTGGCACCCCATGGGGTGTCACACGATGCCACATGGTGCCCCTCGGGGCACCCCATGGGTTGTCACACGATGCCACATGGTACCCCGCGGGGCACCCCTTGGGGTGTCACATGGGGTGCCCCACGTGGGGATTCCCCACGTTTTTCCCCATCGTGTGAAACAGGCTTAATAGTGTATCACTGCCTTAGACACTCTTTGAGCTGCTTGTGTATTAACGCAGGCAGATGCGTTCGTTGTTTTTGGTTCACCCGTTAAAGTTTATATTTATATACATATTTATATATTTATAAACATATTTATCTGGCCAATCAGAATCACTCACAGAACACAAACTCTTATTCTATAAGAGTGAGACACTATTATGTACTGTTGATATTACCAAGAGTACATAATAGCTTCTCTGTATAGAAGAAGAGTTTGACACTCTCCAGCCTGCCTGTGTTCTAGCACAGGCAGATGCGCTGGTCGTTTTCAGGCTACATGTTGACATTCTATTCAACATGTGGCTGACCAATCAGCGCGTAGATTCCCTGCGTAACGCACTTTAGTATATAATCGCTGATGCGTTGATAAGCATTAAGATAGAGATAAAAGCTTAATAACTCATTATTTATTCATAGTCTGCTTGCAAAAACATTAAAAAAGGTTTGCAAATACCTCTAGGGATATTTTGGCAAACTTTCAGCGAAATTGATTGAGAAACTTTTGAGATATAAACTTTTCTGAGTTTCTTCAAAGTTTCTCAATCAATTTCGCTGAAAGTTTGCTAAAATATCCCCAAAGGTATTTGCAAACCTTTTTTAATGTTTTTACAAGCAGACTATGAATACATAATGATTTATTAACCTTTATCCCTATGCCGTTTTCTGATTGGAGCACGTGCACAGGCGTCTGCCAATCAGAGAACAGAAGCTCGCTTCTGATTGGCCAGTCACATGTTGCATAGAATGTCAACATGTAGCCTGAAAACGACTAGCGCATTTGCCTGTGCTAGAACACAGGCAGGCTGGAGAGTGTCTCACTCTTCTTCTATATGGAGTGAGACGCTATTATGTACTCTTGATATTACAAATGTCTACTAAACTAACCAATGTACTATGATTTTGTTCTTACTTGCAGCCATGATGCCAAAAATACGAGAACCCACAAGCTGATCTCATACAATTAGTAATTCTGTCGGCTGAAAGTTATGAAAATCGGCATTGTATTTCAAATACGCTGGAGCAATTTATACATATTTTGCTCTCCATCTCGCAAGGCTCAACACGTGTGAGTGTGCGTGTGCATTTTTAAAAACACTCAAGTATCAGCTCATGTTCGAATTCAGGCTTATGCCCGGTTCACACTTGTCCTTAAAGCTGAGCTACGGTTGAGAATTGACAAAAGCGGTTCAGCTCATTTTTTGCATGCAGTCTGCTAGTGACCCCAACTTCATTCATGTGAAAAATTAACTTATTTGGCGAGGCAGTTTTCTTGGAATCGCTTAGGAACAAAATGACAGGGACAAGGAGGATAAGGACGAGTGAACCGGGCTTTAGCTTACTGTCAGAGTTACTTAGGATCCAGCTTAGTTTGGGCTTAGGTTGAGGCTTAGACTATGTAGGCTAAGTGTTAGAGTTTCGAAATTTATATATTTGTGATGAGCCTTGCTGAAAGTAGTGTATTAACTAGAGTTACGTTATGTTTTCATGCTTTCGTACAGACGACTAACTTTTTGCAAACTACGAGGTAGATATACAATATGTAGGTAGGTAGTCGCAATTCAAAAACGTTAGACTATTCTCAATTAAATTTAAAAAACCTGTAGGTTAGGGAACTAAGGTTCAGGCGCTATTTAAGTAAAAAACTTGAAAGAAAGTCTGAAATCGATAGAGCATGACTTTATAGTGCGATGCTCAATCTTCAATTTTCATTTAATTTTGAGTTTCTCTTTTTAAACCAAGCGGTAAAATTAAAAT
Source organism: Trissonchulus sp. WLG1_4 (assembly GCA_030248245.1). NCBI lineage: Eukaryota > Metazoa > Nematoda > Enoplea > Enoplida > Ironidae > Trissonchulus > Trissonchulus sp. WLG1_4. The sequence continues at coordinate 15,348 of JASANF010020960.1, forward strand.
GCTACCAATAAAACTACTAAATAATGTACAAATTTTATGCGGGCAATACAAAAATGTTACAAAGCCACACTTTAAGACAGTTTTGTACTGTTCTTTCATTCCTAGTGTTGTTCTAGTATAACATAAAACTAAAAGTATAAAACTAAAACTAGTTGTAAAAACTAATTTTCAGCAGTTATACCAAAACCATAACTAAAACTAAACTGAAATCTAACCTTTTACCAAAACCATAACTAAGACTTAACTAAAAGTGACCTCTTACCAAAACTATAACTAAAACTAAACTAATTTGGAGGCTTGTACCATAACTATTACTCAAAACTAAGGGCAGCGGAGTTTTGAGCAAACTTGCAGCAAAACTCTAGTTTTGGTACAACGCTTACCAAAACTTCCTAGTTTTGGTAAGCGCTCTACCAAAAATAGTACAAATATAATATATTAGCGACTTTGTCAATGTCGGTTAACCGGTTAACCGTTTTTTCGGTAATTAACTTGATTTTATTCTTGATTTTAATTAATTAATTTTATTTAGTAATAAAATTAACCGACCGGTTTCGGTTAATTTTATTAACCGGTTCACCGATAACCGTGCCCATGCCTAGTCTTTATCAGGAATAGCTCGAGAATAAGCTAGTCTTTTTAAAAAAGTTAACATGTTACAAGTTTTCAACATATTTGTGCTTTTTGCGCATCTGAGCTAGGGGGTTCCGCTCGGTTATGAATACATCCTAATTTTCAACAGGAAGGGTTCGGCCAGTTATGAATACTTGGCATCCCAATTATGGCTAACTCCGCCCAATTATGACTAAAAGCCCGGTTCATACTCGTCCTTTTGGCTGTCCTTTTATCCTTTTGGTCGTCCTTTTGTCCTTTTCCTTTTGTTCGGGTGTCCTTTTGAAAACGTCCTTTTGTACTTTTCCTTTTCAGTTGTCCTTTTGCATTTTTAAAAACGTCCTTTTGATTCCGTCCTTTTGTCCTTTTGAAAATGTCCTGTTGTCCTTTTGAAAGTGTCCTTTTCCTTTTCCTGTTGTCCTGTTGTCCTTTCGTAATTTTGTCCTGTTGTCCTTTTGAAAAGTCCTGTTGTCCTTTTGGGCTGTCCTTTTCTCCTTTTGAAAAGTAGAGCAATGCTCTACTTTTCAAAGAGTCCTTTTGCCTCGACCAATCAAATTTCAATGTAATAAAATTTGATTGTGAACATTTTGACTAGGATTGTGTCAAGTATGGTGGGCAGTCACTGCTCGTTTTTTTTGTGTTTTAAAACTTATCAGGAAAATTTCTCAGCTGACGAATGAGTGAGAAAAACTCCCCATACCGGTGTCTCACAAAATTCAAGGGGTGTACACTGTACAACCGCTTGCGTCGTCGCCGCCGGCGGCGCAGGACAAGGGCACAAACAACGGCTGCGCTGACTTGCAGCAACTCATTCATGACTGTGAGCAAAACAAACCAAACTGCAAAAGTGCACTGACGACAAACACGTGACCTTGTCCTTGTCCTTTTGTCCTTTTGCTGTTCTGATGACGCTCCAAACATTACAGGACAAGTCACAAAGAAAAGGAGAAAAGGACGTTTTTAAAAGGAGAAAAGGACGTTTTCAAAAGGACAAAAGGACAGTTTGAAAAGGACAAGGACTTTTTGAAAAGGACAACAGGACTTCTCTAAAAGGAGAAAAGGACGCCGAAAAGGACAGCCAAACAGACAAAATGACGGGTTTCATTTGTAGTCAAACTGTTTGCAAAAGGACAAAGGACAAAAGGACAAAATTCAAAAGGACGAGTATGAACCGGGCTTAATGGCAAAAACGAGTCACCACTTTCGAACTATTAATTCTAACCTTGTGTTATATAACATAAAAGTTACTAAAAAATGAACATATAACACAATCTAAAATTATTTGCTTTCTGACCAACATGCATGTTTTCTGTCCCTATGTATTTAGAGACTGGTGTTTAATGCCTTCTTCTTAACAGAATCGGAAACCGGAATTTTGTTGAGCAAATTTTTATAATTTTGGCACATATATGTATACTTTTGAATTGAGCACTCACAGTCGCAACCCTCAGTTAACACCTCCTCGTTACCAGCAGCCCCAAATTTTCAACTGGCAATCTGGCAGTGTGCTGAAACCATGAAGGGTCTCCCCCTAAAATCATGACATTTCTTGAGCTGGGGCTTTTCTTATCGTGGATCCGATAGGTTAGGTACTGTTTGCAGACTAATCTATTTTCACTAGTTTTCACTAATTAAGTCCAGTCAGTGGCTGGGTTTTGATCCGTCACTACAGACGGAGCCTGCGTCACAGGGACAGCTTTGTGGCAGGAATGTCACGCCTAGCCACTAGGCCACCGGCTCGCTTCACTCGGATACCTAAGGCATCCTCGTGAGGTAACAGATTCTGTGAAACATAAAGTCGACATTCGACAGGTGTCACTAGTGTGAGATAGTGCAATTTTGATTCTGATGTAACAGTATGCGGAAAGGAATTAAAATAATAGCATGGCATTGGCAAGCCGCAAGAAACAATCTGTTCTTTCTCAGACAAAAAGGGATTTCTACTACAGAAATAAGAAATTAGATATGTAGTCATCTGTATGGTGTCATGTAGTGATATGCTTTTTATTTCTGCAGTTACTTAGAATTTATGCTTCTGTAATTCTTATTGCTAGGTATTTCTTAACTAATTATTAACCTTGAATGGAACCGGCATTGCGTTTGCACTTTGCAGTCCAGTCGAAACGTCTGGTATTGAGGTCAATCAAAAAAATTTATCCCACAATAGTACAATACCAGACGAATTATATTTTAATACCCGGAATCGGCTTCACTCTAAGTATGTATGCTACATGTGCCGTTTGCGGGCACCATTCCAACAGTACTAATAGGACCGGTTCAAAACACACATAAGGCACCCCTAGTCCTTCCCCATTATGTATGTAGGTACTGACCGTCAACAAACTCAGTATAAACTGGGACCGCACGTGGCCTTAATCTCCTGCTCAAGAAGGTTTACTGGGATCTAGGCAGCTACATTGGATGCAATCCGCAAACCTTTAATCTAATTAATCTATTCTGCAGTGGGAGGTACCTACAAGTTAAGTTAAAGTTACAAGCGGAAGTGATTAGTGACCCGAATGCACGAAGTCAAGTGCAGTTGTGCAGTACAACTGTTTGAAAGTGTTATCCAAAATTCAGGGATTTAGCCGATTTAGCAGATTTAGGATTTAGCAGATTTAGGATTTAGAAGATTTACCTAGGACTTGGCATATTTAGTTAAAACGCTTAACCAAAATTATTTGGATTTATATTATTGGATTTAGCGGATTTAAAATCTAAATCTAAATCCGCTAAATCGGCAAAATCCTGGAATTTTGAAAACAGATTTAGCAGCGCTAAATCCGCTAAATCTAATACGCTAAATCAAATCCAATAAATCCATTTTGGATAAGGGGGTTAGTTGTAAATAATTTAAACTGTTTATAACTGTAGAATATAGGTATATATAAAATGTGGGTATTTCTTTCGTGTGTAGAAAATAGTTAAGCAAAAATCAACAATCGCGAGATTAGTATACGTACATACTACATAGTATGTCCGGAAATGACTATGAGAGAATTCGGACCCTACAGAGCCTAGGTATAGGTTTAATGGCTTATTAGGCTACTATCCTAGCCAAACATACAAAATGCAATTAGTTTTGCACTAGGAGACTCCCTACTTTAGCATCGTACCACTAAGAGGACACAAATTTTATGTACTCTTGATATTAGTCATAAATGGTACGCCTTAGCCATGACTAGGCTCTTTGTTTTGCAGATTATTCATAATTGGCGGACCCCCCAGATTTCGCACACCCTTCGATTTTTTCTTATTTTCTCAGCAAAACCAAGTTGAATTTCAAATGTGAAAACATCAATAGAATCTTCAGGAGCTACGGATTGCTGCAGTATAAATTTTTTGTAAATACACTTACCGGAAAAATATATCCGTGCCTTTCAAATTAACAAAATGTGTCCGATTCTTAGCTGGGTTCTGCTAAAAGATGAGGTGTACGTACAATATGCCGTCTTGCTTCGGCTAACTTCATGTGACATACTTTAAATTTCACACATTGGCTCTTCAGATGTCATGCTTTCATTTGACTGCTCACTTGCTCACTTATGACTCTACTGCTCACGTGACTAGTTATCTTAGCCAGTAAAGTTCGTCTTATCCATAACTAGCCGTTAGCCATAACCGGGCGGAACCCCCTATATATTTAGTGTGTAAAATATCAAAACAAAAAAGTTTTAAAAAACTAACAGTTTGGTCTCCGTCGCACGGCCCGGGGCCCGGAATTTTACATTTCCATTTCCACATTTCCAAAAAATCTCGGCGGGCCGGTCTGGCCCGCGGCCCGCTACAGGCCCGGGCAGAACTCTAGTACGGAAGACGGAACCTACGCAGGTAAATACCTAGTATAAATACACAAATACAATGAAACTTTATTGACCGATGCAAATTAAATGTTTATAGATTTATACGGTATGCCGTATAGGATACGGTTTCATTCACACTTGCAAATGAATGTGTGTTCGTTCGGCTGAAAAAAATCACCGAAAAGTGTTTTTTGTAATTTTGTCGGAAGATTGCAGTGTGAATCGATACCGAAGATCTATGCGACACACCTGACTGATAATGAACCACTGGAAGCAACAGCGACAATACAAAGAATAAATATATATAATATGGACATGACTCTACTATGTGTGCACATTTAATGGGAATATGGGAACCCCACAGTCTTCGGGGGTCACACGTAGTGCACAAACACAAGCAACCTTTTGGTTGGGGTCTCTGACCGAGTAGGGTTGAACTGAATTATAAATCTACAATGATGATAACCGTAATTTGTATGTACATACATATATACATGCATGTAAGTATTATATCCAAACAAATTTATGAATGAAAATATATGATTGCCAAATTAGTTTTCCGCGATTATCTACGACTGACTTCTCGTAATTTGGTGCAACCGGCCTCTGCAGAAGAAAATCATGGCAAAAACACGATCAACTTGTCATATATTTTTGCCAATGACTAGTATGCATTCACGAGACCCCAACCATCTATATACAGCAATAACGGAAACTTAGTGCATAGTATCACAGGATCTAGATTTTCAGTCTCTCATTATCAAACATGTTGTGCCCTGTGCAAGCACTGAGATATTTTTAGACCATAAAGAAGCAATTACAAAGTTGAGAAACCTGCAAAGTTTTTTAAGACCTATTCAGAAAGTGATAGATTAATTAATTAATTAGCATTGACTGGAATAGCTAATACAGACGAAAAAATCGTTCTCGAAACCTTGTTTAGCTCATAGGATCAATTAAACAAACTATAATGCGTCTGTGTTTAAAAAAATAATTTGAACTTTTTTAAAATATTCTAACATTTGGTGCACAGTTGCATTATAGGATTTTGTCAGCTTTCGCCGCAAATTTGTTTTTTTATAAATTACTAGAGTTCATCATCATAAAATAATTACTGAAAAAAGAACAGAATCTTCAAGTTTTTTCAGTTTTATAACAAACCGATGGTTCGCTTACTATTCCTTCATTCAAGAACAAACTGAAAAATTGTGAGAAAAAGACATATATTATACAGCACAAGAAGATAAACATGAGCACAAAATTATACAAAAAGCTATACACTAACAAAACTGAGGGTATATTATATAATATATTCAACTCTTAATGTACATTATATTTGCATATTCACTATATACAAAACCATTACATATTTTGTTTGTTAAGTACTATACTTATACTATATTTTACGACTAAAACCTATCTATGTAGAAGAGATTGTCATCACTTGTAAACAGTTGCAAAAGAAACATAAGAAACAGCGCAATTACGATTTATAGGAATCCACAAAATAGACTATTAAAAACTGTATAGAAAACTATCTGAAATTTTTTCAATTTTATAACGTTTAATGCACAATGTATGTAAAACATATATACTTACAGCCGTCTATTTATCTATCCGTCTATATCTATATAAAATTGATGAAATGTACGAGCTCTGCTTTTCTACTAACTTTGTCGACTGAGTGGAAATACGGCTGTAAGTATGACTCTATCTTCACCGATAACATAACATCTATCTCAGGCATAACACATAATGTACGCGTAGAACGAGTGGAGGTATGACACTGATTCGAGTCCGGCCCACGCATTCACAAGCGAGTAGTCAGTCAGTCGAAATTTTTCTACAATTTAATCATTATTTTTAGCTAATTTATTCTTTCGTGTGGAGCCGAACAGTAGCAAACCTCAGCAGTTGAAGATAATACTCGTAGAAATCGCCATAGTCTGCACTAAATGAAGACTAGTGTCTCACTATCATTGAAGACGACTTCGGTACTATCTACAAGAGTGAGACACTATTATGTACTCTTGATAGATCGATCAAATATTTCTACAAACGAATAGATATCTCTAGATGTAAATAGGTATTTCTCCATAATTTCTCCCAAATTTTCTCGCAACGAAAGTTAAACGATTGTTTCATTGTAGCTATGCCAACGTGTCTATCTAACTGCCAAAGTCTGCTCATGAATTACGATCGCAAGCAAGTATAATATGATAATAATCAAGCACAAAACTGCGAAACCTAAAGGCAGGCAAGTGTATTCGCAAGCACTAGAATAGCGTGCTCAACTTTGTACAATTAGGTTGTATAGTTTGACTGTGCTCATCCCTAGGTGTTTACTACGAAGCGCCCCACCCATATTTTCACAGATTAGATAAATCGAACCAAAGTTAAGTTCTATTAAGTTCAAGTAGCATGATGTTGGTAAATTCATTACGTCAGTAGACTAAATTGGGTTATGAAATAAGCTTCAAGCGAACCAAATTGACCAGCTTTGCTTAAGTATAATCCAAAAATGACATGATATTATCCCAGAATGAACTATGAACAATTCAACGCAAAGACAAAAATGCAACACCAAAAATCAGCCCCAAAAATTAATCATTTAAATACACATCAAATCAGCTAATCTCGCGGGGCTCCAACTCCTTATGGATTAAACGGGATGGATTAACACTTTCCCAATTCTCAAAAAACTCGTGACATATTCTACCAAGCACTTCCCACCAAATGGCATTTTTTAGGAGGGTTCCCTTCTTTATTCAGTCCGGTGCCCACGACCCATTTTGGTTGCGCTGCGCTTTATCACTTTGGCGTGCCGCCCTCCCATCCATGGGAGTCACCCACCCATAAAATTTTGTGTAGAAATCTGCCAGACCAGTGCCCAATTTATTTGTCATAAAGTCAACCTTAACCTAATCCGTTTAATCTAAAATCTAATCCGTTTAATCCAAGCAAGAGTAATATTAGCCCCACAGCCTGAGGCCAGCTCAAAAGGGGGATCTGCTGTCAGTGTCCGCGTCGGACATGCCGGCCTGGCTGTCCTCCCCCAAGCCCCCAGAACAGTCCGCCTCCTGCCCCACAGCCCCATCCGGCCCCTGCGAGCTGCCCCCCTTGGACCCCGCCCCAGCGGCGGCTGCCTCTTTCAGCCTGTCCAAATATTCCTTGGCCGAAATGGCCAGAATTCGATTCAACACCTCCGACTCCTCTGACCAGTCGGTGATGCCTGAAAATAATGGGATTTAGCGGAGTAGTTAGGTTTAGCCCAAAGACTTGAAACTTGAACCCAATAAAAGTATGCAAAACTGTTGGTCCACTTAATAATGTTGATATGGAGTTATTTTTTTAATTAATGTATATCACTAAAAAGTCAAAATAAAATACAAAACTATTTTTGTCATGTAATTTCAGACTCTGCATACTAAGAAAGCCGTGTATGTCCGCTCAGTCGGGAAAACTACGAAAACATCACAGCACTAATGGTGTATAGATCTGAGTGTGGTGAGACTATTTTTGTAATTCTGCCGGCTAAACGAAAATACGACTGTATTAAGGGGGCGCTCCGGGAATCGGGGGTTACATCGAAAATTGGCAAAAAAATTGGCAAATGTCAAACTTTACTACACATATATGTAGTATGGCACAAAAGAACACTGGAGGCAAAATTTCAAATCACGTGATCATGTCACGTGACTCCCAGAGCACCAAACGTGAGTGAATTTTCGGCAAACGATAACTCTGCTTATACTTTGCGTATAGTCACACTTTATATACCAAAATGTAGCTTATGTGCTTCTCTAGTTGAACATTATTTTGGTTTTCAACATTTATGTCAGGTTTGGGTAAAAAATGTCATTATGTGTTTTCGAAGTCGAACTCTTAGCAATAAAATTCATATAAAAAAATTTCTAAGCTTTATTTTAAAAAACTAAAATATTGTTCAACTGCGCAGAGCCTGAGGCTATAATTGTGCAAAATTTTGTTGAAAAATATTTTACCAGCATTCTATAATTGAATGCCGAAAAATCAGTTTTGTATTCACACTGCCTATATTTGAGTCTGCTGCTTCTGAAAATGGTTTCTTGTGCGATTTTTTTTGCACAGAACGCAATAAAATTGTTTTAATTTTTCATTACGACTAATAAAATCTACGTATCGTCTGTTTGCAAAACCTCAAAAAGCGTTGATGCACTGGCTTACTTGCTGAATTTGTGTAAAAGTCGATTGTCGAATAAAATCAGTAAATTGTCCAACTTTTTCCAAATTTTTTGCTATGGAGACATGCACGTCAAAACATCAGAAATAGTATTTTGGGCAACTTTCCTTCAAGAATGATAGGTCATTTTGGCTGTTTTTAAAAAATACGGGCCAAATCCTTGATTGCCGGAGCGCCCCCGTAAGTATGAAACGACACTGACCGAAGCTTGTCACCTAAAGCTTCGCGCTGATTAGTATGTCAACCGCACCTAGTAAGTTAGCTAGTGCTTTTAACAAATAAAAGCTGCATTCACTATTCTACAGTCAGACCACAGTCGGCCGAATGCCTAAGCGCAGTCTTAACTCAATAACTTATACAATGTTCTAAATTACTGAAACAGAACGCCTTCGACTGGCTTCAGCGTTAGAAAGCCTTTATGCATTCCACCCAGAGTGTCTCACATTGCCTTTATATACCATATAGTCCGGGCACGAGCGGGGAGTCGGTTCGATGCGAGGGCCCCGCGGCGCCATACAGCTGCTCGTTGCTGGACTCCATAGTGGGGGGCTTGGGGCTGCCCCCCTGGCCGGTCTGGGGATCAGGAGACTTGCCCGCTTTGCCAGTGCCCCCAGAGGATTTGGGCGAGCCGTGGGGCAGTTTGCTGCAGCCTGCCGATGACGGAGACCGCACCTGAAACATTGGTTGACTAAGGGTCTTATCCAAAATTGGATTTATCGGATTAGATTTAACTTTATTTCGTCAATAACGCAGCGTCAGTTAAACGTAATTTATTGAATCTTGGCATACACCGAGGTACTGTATGTGAGCCATATGGGGTAAAATTTTAGCCGGCTATTTTTATTTTGTGCTGCGCTATTAGCAAAATTAATTTAAATCTTATGCGTTAAATCCAATTTTGGATAAGGCCCTCAGTTTGACGCGACAGACATAGTTTTCTGAAGACAGCCCTTGTCACTTGTCAGATTTCACTAATTTTCCATTACATCCTTCTCAGTATTACGGGTGGAAATCACAAGGGTGGTCTTTTCAAAATCATTAATATTAAGTACGATTTGCATGATATGCATGTAATTTCATTACGAATTATTGCCTGATTCGTTACAAATTTCATAGAACTTTTTAAACCATTGGTTTAGCTCATTTAAAATTTCAGCAGAACAGAGACCTGTTGCGCAGCAGGTTTAAAATTTCAACTGCGCTAAACCAATGGTTTAAGAAAGTGTCAAAAATTCGTACCAAATCTTCGATATTTCGTAATGAAATTATGTTAATCATGCAAAACGTTAAACCAATGGTTCGCTGAACCACCTTTGTGAAATCCACCTTACAGGTAGTTTTCAGCGTTGTTTGATTAAAAATAAGTGGTGGAATCACTGAAAGAGAGACACTTCAGTCATTACGCGAACTTCAGTACGCTTTGTCACAAACAGCCCGTCTTAATTAATGAAAAACGCTCAATCCGCAGAGAAGCAATACATCAAACTAAAATATTAATGACAATCAAAACCGTACTGATGACGTGGAGGCAATGGCATGATTGACAGCAGCGGTGGCTCCCTTGCGACCAGAGCCGCCGCCCTTGTCTGATTGGCCAGGGGAGCAGCCACAGGCTCCGCCTCCAGCCCCAGTCTGGCCAATTGGCGGCGAGCGCTTGCCCGAGGCTCCGCCCCCTTTGGCTCCCATTGGCTGCTGCTGGCTGGCCACAAAGTCCAGATAGGACTGGTGCAGTATTTGCTGACTGAGTATCTGGTCGGTGGCTTCCCAGTCGGACGCGGCCAATTTGTCCTTCAGCATCGTCCGTTCCAAATCCTCCAGCTCGCTGGCCTTCACCGCTTCACGGACCACATTCTTGTCCGCCAGCTGGAAAAAAAACGAAAAAAATACTCACAGTACTCTACTAGAAAAAATTGCTTACTTGAATTTGAAAAAAAACAAAGGGGATGGGTAAAAACAGACTGTGTAGCCGCAACATGGTTTGAAGAGGTCCTTCCACAAGGTCGAAAAATCGCGGGACAACTTTACCCAGACATTACCTATCGGCAGATCCCCTCATGCTACTACGACAAAACGTATCAAAAAAACCTAAAAATTGACCCCTAAAGCTGTAAACTGCCCTAAAAAAGTAAAAAGCCAAAAACAAAGAAAACATCTGCAAAAAAAAATAAGCCAGTGTCTCAACCCGACGTTGCTCCTCTCCCCGCAGTTTCAGTTGAGTCTCTCTACTCACGCCGGGCACGAGATGCGGCAGCCCCAGTCCCACGCCGATGGTGGCCTCATAGGGGTGGACGACTGAGTTGTAGTGATTGCGGCGGTGGTAGGACACCCGCAGCGGGGCATTGTCCGTCAGGTACGTCCCGTGGAACACATTCATTGGCTCTGAAATAAATAGACACACTCACATTCATACATGGTCGTGGGGGGGTTCACTGCCCCCCGAAGCGGTCTGAAGGCGGCTCACGAACCAAAAACGGTTGGAAAAGTTGCTTCACGCACCCCTCCCCAGAATTCGCTACCTGTTCACTTTGCCGTCAACAGTTGTTGCGTCGCTCTGTTTAAATCCGGCTTAGGCTGGGTCTTGTTATATACGTCATTCCAAGAAATCTGAAAAGTCCGTCTAACCACAATTTTTTTGCATGAACAATGTCAAGAAGTCCAGACCAATGCGCATTAAAAAAATACGTAGAAATCATTCTGTTAAGTTTCACAGCAACTGACCTTAATCTTTGTTTCTGACGTTGATCCTCAAGGACAAGTATATGAACAGGGGGATTTTCAGGCTACCCACCTACCAACCTACCTAATAGGGCTTAATAACATGCTGAATTCTTTGGAATGACTATGCAAACCATTTGAAAAAAAAGTTCTTGAGATACCCAACCGTATATCAAAATATGAGTGAAAGGGCAAAGAAACTGACCAGTGGAATATTGATAAACATGGATGGGGCGGATAAAACACCAGCTCCGCCATGGCCAGCA
>JASANF010020961.1:0-12078 GCA_030248245.1 Trissonchulus sp. WLG1_4
AGTGAAGTTCAAAAATAGTGCAAATCATATGAAAACGTAGGGTCTAGTAAAAGCACCTTTGTGAAATCCCCCTTTTTTGTTAATGAAATCACTATTTTTTTTGCTCAGTGTTCAATATTTTTTGGTCAGACTTTACTAAGGCTTATTGCTTGTCCTTAACAAACGAGTAACAGTACTTATTGGCATTGGCAAAACTTTTCGATTTTTCAAAAAAATTTTCCCAATATTAAAACTATTCGTGCCTTTGCAAACAGATAAAACATTTGGCAACAATTTGCAGTTTTTTGGTTAGGTGTGGATTTAGAGTACAACTCTAAGTAGTTTAAAGCATTCCTTTGACAACAACACTGGTTAAGTAAGAGTACGCCTTAATTTAAACGTAATATGCTTTCAAGGTTTGCGTCTAATTTACAGCAAGCCAAAATGAGTCTCGAGAGACAAGCTTAACTATAACTAAAAGCAGCCACCACCTAAAACTTCGTTAAATTTATATTTAAACCCTTAAACAGTTGCGAAAATTTTTTTATATTGGTCATTGTTACTAAGTTAGTAAGTAAGTTACTTTCTAATAGTTTTCCTGCAATTAACTTTAATAATTTTAAGTTTAGGTGGGAGTTGAATCATTTAATTAGACTAGTCTCAAAAAATGTGTGAGAAAACTGTTTTTTCTTCAAAAAATCTTGTAACTCCCACAGTTACACTTTTTTGTTCAGCAATTAATGTTTAAACATTGTCGCATAGAAATCTGCTGTAATTGCTGGTAGTCACGTCAACAAAAAAGTTCTAAGATCACGCTCAGTTTCTGAAAAATATCTTCAAGGCGTTTATTGTTTAGGAAAAAACAATTCTCAAGACCTCAGGCGGTAATAACGAGTTTTTTGACACAACGCAATTTTTTCGATACTTCGTATTAATATTATCGCATACATTGCTTCTGGGCTTTCTTCATTTTTCAGTATAGTATCTAATCTGTTAGTATTCAATAAGATCCTGTAGGCAAAAAAAAGTGCGCCACCTGTTTTGTTTCAGGGTTCAGCAATTTCTGCTCAAAGTTTAGTTATCATAAGATCAGTTGATAAACTTGTGTAGTCAAAGTTAAAGTTTTCTGTTACAGCTGAACGTAAAGCCGGCATTAATAAGTTACTAAATCCTCCTATTAATTGTATAACAATCTTAATCAATTGATTAATAAAATTTATAAATTTTAAACTTAATTACATTCAATTAATTTAATTAAGCAATTAATAAAACAACCATTACAACTTTTCATTGTCTTGTTACAGTCGAAACTGAAAATAGAATTCAGTTGTAAAGCGATCCTGAATTCGGGTGTCCTACGCTTCCGTAATTTATTGCCATGCATTTATTGCTAATTGCCACTTGTCTCGCCATTGCAGTTTGCAGTGTGCAAGCCAGATCCGACCCGCGTGTCAAGACGTGTATGCTACAGTTGCAGAAATGCAGTGAGGGGGTTGACAGGCAGTGAGTGGTAGCTTGGTAGTTTGGTTGTAAGGGTGACCGTTTGTCCGTAAGGTTGCTTCTTTGTCCGTTAGGGTGACCGTTTGTCCGTAAGGTTGTTTGTTTGTTCCTAAAGCCCGGTTCATACTCGTCCTTTTCCTTGTCCCTATTGTTTTGTCCTTTAAGCGATTCCAAGAAAACTGCCTGACCAAATAAGCCAACTTTTCACATGAATAAAGTTTGGGTCACTTGCACATCGTATGCAAAAAATTAGCCAGGACGCTTGTGTCAATTATTCACAGTAGCTGACCAAAACTTGTCCTTGTCTCTGTCCCTGTGTCCTTAAGGACAAGTATGAACCGGGCTTAAGGGTGACCGTTTGTCCGTTTGTCCGTTTGTCCGTTTGTCGTAACCGTGTTTGTTTGTCCGTAACAACTATGCATTTTTGTAGAGTGTTTTACACAACAGAACTCGTGTATTTCTTTGGTTTATACCTTTACCGGAGTTAGCGTACTAGATTTCTTTTAGTTAAAAGTACCTAAAACCTTAACAATTCAGTTGCATAATCACTCTCGATGGTTAGTCGTGAACTTATATTACGTCATATTCTAAAGGTAAAAAGACCGAAATGCGTGCTAGTGCAGTAACGACCTCTAATACTCTCTATCAAAAAAGGGTTGTTTCTTACTAGAAAGAAACAAATTTGAACTTCTCAGGGCGTTTCGAACCACATATCTAAATCTGCAGCCCAGTTCTGACCATTTGAGCTACTGGTCCAATTCTGTTGCAAATCCCTTTTAAGTACTCTAACGGGCATATCTTTTTTCATATACAAAAATATATATTGCATAGTCCGACTATGACTATGTAAAGAGAGAGAATATCCCATTTCGAAACTCCCAAAAAAACTTTGGCGCCGGTATTCGAAACCGAGTCGCTTGCGTCGACGCCAAGAATGCTACCCACTACACCACAACCCTCTGGTCTCGTAGGCTCTATTTCTCCACCATGTTTAGGTTAATTGCCAAGAAGTGTTCCCTGGACGCGCAGATGACATTCGCCGGGGTTGGTGGGGCAGACAAATGTCAGAAAATGGAGAAAACCCTGGATTGTTTCTTGGGAAGGCTGTTGAGCATTTGCGGAGACGAATATTACTTTTGCTCAAATGAATACTTGGCTGCGATGCTTGCTAAATTCAGCTGCTAATAACAATAAAAAGGAACCTTGTTTAAGTCTTCTGACATGACTTTGATAATTTGAACAAGGATTTGTGTTATGTGTTGTGTAATTGTTATGTTCTGAAGATGCATGCATATGTGTAAGAATATCAAAATATCAAATTCGATAGCACTTATAGAGCAAGTAGCACAACTAGCTCTATGGCGAAAGCTCTAGAGCACTTTTCTGTGTCGCTTAGGCCCGGTTCATACTTGTCCTTGTCCCTGTCCTTATCGTAATGTCCCTAAGCGATTCCAAGGAAACTACTTGGCCAAATAAGTTAATGTTTCACATGAAGAAAGTCTGGGTCACATCCAGCCCGTATGCAAAAAATTATCCAAAACCCTCGTGTAAATTTTCCGTAGCAGCTGACTAAAATTTGTCCTTTTCCCTGTCTTTATGTCCTTAAGGACAAGTATGAACCGGTCTTTACACGCGTTCGTTACACGTGTTCATTACTAAATAGGATTTTATTTGTGTAGAAGTGAAGTACAATCTTGAAGGCGATATTATACATCTGCGTTGTCTCTGGATGGAAATTCGTATCGGTTTTGTCAAAAAGAATATTTTAGCTCTCTACATGGTTGTATTTTTTCTTTTTATATACCTATGAGCAGGTATATCAGTCCTCTGCTGAAACTTTATGCAAGTAGAACTGCACACAAATCATGCCTACCGTATTACATCGAATAAAACCTCTGTCTTGAATAAAGCACCCGTTTGGACCTCCACGAAACAATAAAGCTCTGGCGCTATATTCGAGATAACACGGTCTAACAATTTTAACTGTGTCAATAAATAACATCTAAACATAATATTTTGTTTAGTAATTATTAATTTCATAAGTCATATTAAATGATAAAAACAGCAGCTCTTTAGAAACTGCACAGGAATCTCCGTCCGTATTTGCCAGAGAACCAATGCTTTCAAGTTTTGGCCAGAATTGTAGTTAGAAATTAATTGTGCTTAGATGAAAATTGAGTTAAATAAACAGCAAGTTTTCCTACTTGTTTCTCAGATAAAGTAGTTTCTATAAATAATTGGAAACTTAAAATTGCCAATTACAATCGAACAGTTTCACCCTAAACCAGATTATGCCGCGTCTGTGTTTTCAAGACTTACGTCTGAACAACTATGTAATACTTAAATAATTTTATTCGAATTACAACTCAGTAGTACAATTTTAAAGAGTGGTGATATCCAAATTATCTTGTGTAAAGGTTATTGGTGCATAAAATACAGTACCGACCAAAATTACTTGCTACAGACTCTGTCGATTCCTGTCTTGAAGTTATTATCTAGTTTTCTTCAATAATCAAGTGACTCCTAACTCCGGACTCTGCAGCAAGTAAGTTTGGTCGGTACTGGATTTTTTGTGGAGTCCTTTGGTTACTAAGCATTTAAGTATGGCTTAGGTTCCTAACCAACCTGTCTCCTAAGTTTCAATTCGGCAAACTTTGTAAAGACTTTTTGTAGACTTTTTTCGGCATCATGTGGAGATAAATGATAGTCTCAGTTTCAAATAGAATAAAGAAACTGAAGGTTAGAACTAAAAAAAACTTCAATTCACTTAAACATTAGTACCATCTAAAACTTAATAATATTAATTAAAATTAGTTATTATAATATAAATTTGTATGATTGATTTGTTATTTCACTGCTTTACATTATGTTTTGTGACAGGCATCTTAGCAAGAGTATAGCTTTACGGTCTTACCGACTTAACTACATATAAGTTAACATAATAAACTGAGTTAAAGCAACTGTTTTAAAGCACACATACATAGGTAATGTGTATTTTTACGCTAACGTGAATACTTTCTTACCAAAAAACTGCATATTTTACACTAAATAATTTGTTTGCGATAACGTAACCTGGAAATATCTAAGGATAAGCACAGTACCGGCCGACATTGCTTGCTACGAACTCTTGCTACGTCTACGCGGAGTCGGAGTCACCTGACATCGGAGTCACGATAGATAAATAAAACACAATGACTCTGGATTCAAGTGACGCCGACTCCGCTTTGAGCCCAGTGTCTGTAGCAAGTAATTTTGGTCGGTTCTGTAGTTGCGTATAAATATCACAATGGTAGGTTTCCATGGACGATATCATACAATAAATTTGCTATAGCTAATAATTTGCTATCATAGCTAATCAAAATTAAATTTTCATGAATTCTCTTTTTCAAAAATTGGCAAAAAGTTTGGTTTCAGTTTTTTACATTTGCGATGCTTTTTCAAGGGAGGTACAATGTATGCAAATGAAGCAAATCGGAGAACCGAAAACGTTTTACTTATACACAGGTAGCCCCCAAAATAGGTTTTTATTATATCAATTCAACTGGAATTTTGCTCAAGCTTAGACAAAAGATAAACTTATTTGGTACAGACAATCAATAATATTATTTATTACCTATTAATATTTATAATTAATTAATTACAATTAATAATATTATTTAAAGTTTACAGTTTAGCTATCATGGGTGTTTCTGTTTCGCCGTTTGTTCAAAGTTCCATTCACGGAGTGCCCCACGCGGTGACAGCGGAAAACAGTCGCATACGCAATTTATGGATAGCAGTTTTGTTAATTGCTTTTTTTATTAGCCTCTACTATATGATTAATATCACCAAGACTTTTGTTAAAGGTCGGATTACTGTTTCTGATACTTCTCTTTTTAAGCAGTAATGTTTGAAATTGGTTGTTTGAGTTTAAGGCTAACTTTGTGCTCAAGTTTAAGCTTCTTGGTTTTTGTTTATGATAGCTGAATTGTTTTAAATAAATGTAGCTAAGGCATTGTGTTTTTTATCGCTAAAAATCTGTTATTTCCTTTTTAAACCATTCGCCGCCATTCCTAAACCTCCAAACTAAAGACTAAATTAACTGTGTGCGCTGTTGTAATGCGTGCACCTTAAATTTTAGAGTTCACTGGTAGTTTCGAATTAGATTTAAACTGAAACTAAGCAGCTTATTTGTTTTAACTACATTAGTCCGATATCCAATTTTTTCAATCGGAAAAATATGGATGCGAAACATTATTAACTAAAGTTGCCTTGTAAAAACCTAAAATTATTGTCTTTTTTATATTTTTTCAGGACCGATTTCAACGGAATACTCAATAGAAAGCAAGACATCAATGATGCTGCCGCATATTTCTTTTTGTGATAATCGAATGTAAGCAACGATTTCGATTGATTAAATACCTGATCAATAAATATTCCCACTGGCATTGTGATATGAAAGATATTTAAACTGTCATTTTTTTCATGTTTGTAACGGAATACAGTTTTAAGCTTTTTGTGAGCCATTTTTTAACTATTTTAATAAATTTTATTTTTATTTTCTCAAGTTAAAAAAACTAACTATTTAAAGTATAGTTTAAAAATGTTTGCGCCACTTCCTTATTTTAATGCCTCACTTTCTTAGACTTGTGCGACTACTTGCAGAACTCTCGACAGTCAAAATCTACTCTTTTCGTAACGAAATCACATGTTTCGTTTTCTCCAGTGGTACTACTATTTTCTGCCAGACTTCAATTTTATCATTTTAGCATCAAAGCAGAGGAAGTGAAAAATTTGCTGCTAACTGTATCGAAAACGGAAGGAATTCATATGTTCAACTTGTCAAAACTGCTAGCCATGAGTTATATTCCAAGATACATACAGTCTGACTTATACCAATCTGGCCTGGCGGCTGAAGAATCGGAACTTAAGGAAGTAGCTGAGAAATATGATGCTGTAAAGGAGGTGAAAAAGTGTGATATTTTGTGTATGAGACTCACAAAAAAATACTTTAAGCACATTGCTTACATTTTTACGGTATCAAACGTGGAAGGGTCCCCCCACGTTTGAGGGTTTACCCTCAATCCCATATATGTGGGTGGTCCCCCCGTTTGTGGGTATACTCATATATCTGTGGGGGGACCCCCACGTTTGAAACCTATGGGCTGATTTTTGGGAGTTTCCCCAACAGTTGACACTTATGCCTTCACATTTGTGTAGGAGGGGGGGTGCCGCCCCACAGTTTTCAGGAGATAATGGTCTCAGCATGTACATTTATGTTTTCGTGTAGGGTCTTATCCAAAATTGGATCTATTAGATTTTATTTAAGATTTTTTTAGATTCTATCTATGGGTTTAGATTTTACTTAATTTCATCAATAACGCAGCGTCAAGTGCACGTAATTGGCTGAAACTGGGCACACACTTCTAGCCAATCTATGTGAAACGTGTCAGGCAAACTTTCAGCCGGATATTTTCATTTTCTGCTGTTATTTGCAAAATTGATTTAAATCTAATCCGCTAAATCCAAATTTGAATAAGACCTTTAGATATACATACTTGTTCAATTAGCTACGTATAGTCTCTCGGCGTAAGGAATCTTTTTTTTGACGCCACTTATCAGTTACAATATTTTGGCAAATTTCGGATCAGCTTTTACGAAACTGCTTAAAAAGTACTGGAGTAGCTAATCGTGCATTGAAAGATCAATTTTTGATTGAATCAATTTTTTAGGCCACAAAACAGCCCGAAGAGGAGCTTTTGCGCTACATTTCTGTCCCATGTGAGCAAACGTTGTATTCCTGCAAAATTGGTATGGGACTGCCCACCCTAGATTGCTGTACCAATAGCAGCTCCTACTTCAATATCAATGGTTTGTGTCACGTGATCCCGGGAGTTGAACAACGGTCGGCCGGAAAAGGGGCAGGTAAAACTCAAAGAGACTCAAAGAGACTCAATAGACTAAAATCCGGTTTCTCCTTATCCTAATCCTTGTCCTTATTGTTTTGTCCTTAAGAAACTATATATATATATATATATATATAGTTTCTTAAGGACAAAACAATAAGGACAAGGGATTAGGATAAGGAGAAACCGGATTTCTATTGAGTCTCTTTGAGTCTCTTTGAGTTTTACCCTGCCCTTTTTCCGGCCGACCGTTGTTCGACTCCCGGCATGACGTGACACAAACCATTTGATATGGAAGTAGGAGCTGCTATTGGTACAGCAATCTATGGCAGTGGTCCCATCCCAATTTTGCAGGAATATATCGTTTGCTCACATGGGACAAAAAATGTGGCGCAAAAGCTCCTCTTCGGCTGTTTTGTGGCCTAAAAAAATTGATTCGAATAAAAAATTGATCTTTCAATGCACAATTAGCTACTCCCAGTACTTTTTAAGCGGTTTCTTAAAAGCTGATCCAAAATTTGCCAAAATATTGTAACAGATAAGTGGCGTCAAAAAAAAATAATCTAAGCAAGTTGGAGACTATACAATGTAGCTCATTGAACAAGTATGTATATATTAAAGGTCTTATTCAAATTTGGATTTAGCGGAATTAAGATTTAAATCAATTTTGCAAATAACAGCAGAAAAATGAAAATATCCGGCTGAAATCCTTTCTGACGCGTTTCGCTTGGTGCGGTACGAAATGTGTGCCCAGTTTCGGCTTGATTCGCTGCGTTTGTTGATGAAATTAAGTCTGAAATTTAAACCCAGTAGGAATAGAATCTAAAAAAATCTTAAAAATAAAATCTAATAGATCCAAATTTTTGAATAGACCCTACACGAAAACATAAATGGCGCATCCTGAGACCATATCTCCTGGAAACTGTGACCGGCACCCCCCCTCCTACACAATGTGAAGGGCGTGATTGTCGAAATGTTTGCCGGAAACTCCCAAAAATCGCGGCAATCATGGTTTTCCAAACGTGGTGGTCCCGCCGGATATATGGGGTGCTACCTCAAACGGGGACCAGCCCCCCGCGTATTATGGGAATTGAGGGTGAACCCGCAGAACGTGGGGGACCTTTTTACGTTTGGGTACCGGGGTAAATATGTAGTCAGCAATGTGCTTAAAGCGTAGTTTTTTGTGAGTACTGCGAAAAAATCACACTTTCTCAGCCTCCTTACACATCATGTTCTCTCGGCTATTTCCTTTAAGTTCCGATTTCTTGCCGCGCCAAGCAGATATGGTATAAGTACGAGATGTATGTATACTTGGAGATCTGAGCTCATGGCTAGCAGTTTTGACCAGGGGTGAAGCATATGAAAACCTTCCGTTTTTTTCGATACAGTTAGCAGCAAATTTTTCGCTTTGTTCTTGCTTTGATGCTAAAATGATGGAATTGAAGTCTGGCAGAAAATCGTCGCGCACCAGCTGGAAAAAAAACGAAACATGTGAGTTCGTTACAAAAAGAGTAGATTTTGAGATGTCGAGATTTCTGCAAGTAGTCGCACAAGCTGTAAGGAGTGAGAGCATTAAAATAAGGAAATCAGCGCAAAACATTTTTAAATTATACTTTAAATGAGTTTCAGTTTTTTTAACTTGAGAAAAAATAAAAATAAAAATTTATTAAAATGTTAAAAATTGGCTCACAAAAAGCTAAAAAACTGTTCCCGTTACAAAACATGAAAAAAAATGACAGGTTTAAATATTTTCATATCGCACGAATGCCCAGTGAAAATATTTATTGATCAGGTATTTAATAAATCGAAAATAGTTACTTACATTGCAATTATCAGCAAAAAGAAATATGCGGCAGCGGATCATCTAATGTCTTGCTTTCCTATTGAGTATTCATTTGAAATAGGTCCTGAAAAATATAAAAAAGACAATCAATTTTACAAGGCAACATTTCATTAATAATGTTTCGCATAAATATTTTTCCAATTGGAAAAAATTGGATATGGCGACTAATATAGTTAAAACAAAATCAGCATGGTTAGTTTTGAAATTTTAAATCTAATTCGAAACTACCAGTGAATCTGATAAAATTTAAGGTGCACGCATTACAACAGCGCACACAGTTAATTTAGTCTTTCATTTGGAGGTTTTCAATAGCGGCCGAATAGTTAAAAAGGAAATAACGAGAAAATTTTTAGCGATAAAAAACACAATGCCTTGCACTGCGTTGTTTAAAACGATAACTGTCATGGGAAAACAGACTTGAAGCTTGAGCGCAAAGTTAGGCCTTAAACTCGAAACGAACCAATTTCAAACATTCTGCTTAGAGAAAGAATTATAAGAAAACAGTAATCCAAAAACCTTTAACAAAAGCGTCATTCATAATTATTAATCATATGGTGAGAGGCTAATGAAAGCAACAATTCATATGCCATAAATTGCGGTGTGCAAATGATTCACTGTCGCGGCGCGTCGGCACTCAGTGAATAGAACGTTTCGAACAAACAGCCAAGCAGAAACACAGTATAATAGCTAGCTAAACTGTAAACTTTAGAATAATATTATTAATTGTAGATTAATTAATTATAAATATTTAATAGGTAATAAATAATATTATTGATATATCTGTACCCAAATAAGTTTATCTTTTGTCTAAGCTTAACAAAAATTCCCAGTTGAATTGATATACTAAAAACTTATTTGGGGGCTACCTGTGTATAAGCAAAACGTTTTCGGTTCTCCGATTTGCTTCGTTTGCATACATTGTAGCTACCTTGAAAAAGCATCGCAAATGAAAAACTTGAAACCAAACTTTATTGCAAAAAATAGAAAAAAATTAATGAAAAATTAATTTTGATTTGGCTATGATAGCAAATTGCTAGCTATAGCAAATTTATTTGTATGATATCGTCCCCATGGAAAGCCTACCCATTGTGATATTTATACGCAACTACAGAACCGACCAAAATTACTTTGCTCCAGACACTGGGCTCAAAGCCGGCGTGCACTTTGAAATGCAGAGTCATTGTGTATAGTTATTTATACTATCGTGGCTCCAATGTCAGGTGCACTCCGACTCCGCGTAGACGTAGCAAGGAGTTCGTAGGCCAGCAATGCTAGGCCGCTACTGTGCTGTTTTTATCCTGTAAATATTTCCAGGTTAGGTTATCGCAAAACAAATTATTTTTAGTGTAAAATATGCAGTTTTTGGTCGAGTTAAGAAAGTATTAACGTTAGCGCCAAAAAATATACATTAGTATTATGTATGTGTGCTTTAAAACAGTTGCTTTAACTCAGTTTATTATGTTAACTTATATGTAGGTTAAGTAGTTAAGATCGTAAAACTGTATAGTGTTGTTGAGATGCCTGTCACAAAACATAATGTAAAGCAGTGAAATAACAAATAAATGACATACAAATTTATTTTATAATAACTAATTTTAATTAATATTATTAAGTTTTAGTGGGGTAAATTAAGGTTTAAGTGAATTAGAAGCATTTTTAGTTCTAATTTCTTCAGTTTCTTTATTCTATTTTGAAACTGAAACTATCATTTAGTCTTCACATGATGCCTAAAAAAGTATACAAAAATTTTCTTACAAATTTTGCCGAAATTGAAACTTTTGGAGGACAGGTTAAAAAATTTAGCAAACCTAAGCCAGTACTTAAATGTTTCAGTGAGGCCAAAGAAGGAGTTCCAAATCCGAAGGACAAAAAGATACAATACCGACCAAACTTACTTGCTGCAAAGTCCCGGAGTTAGGGAGTCAAACTTGATTATTGGAAGAAAACTAGATAACAACTTTGGGAGACAGGAATCAACAAAGTCTGTAGGCCAGTAATTTTGATCGGGTACTTATATTTTTATGCGCCAATAACCTTTACACAAGATAACTTGGATATGTCACCATTCTTTAAAATTGTACTATACTGCGTTGTAATTGCAAAACCAAAATTATTTTAAGTATTACATAGTTGTTCGGATTTAAGTCTTGAATTTTCGCAGACGCGGCATATTCTAGTTTTTTTTTAAAATGTTCAATTGTAATTGGCAATTTAAAGTTTCCAATTATTTATCAAAAATTATTTTATCTGAGAAACAAGTAAAAAAACTTGCTTGTTTTGTTATTTAATTCGATTCTATCTAAGATCGGTTTAGCTCCAATTTTTTTTCTCAGCCCAAACGGGAAATTTTTTTTTCTTAAACAAATACGGACGGAGATTTATTGTGCAGCTTCTAAAGAGCTGCTGTTTTTATTCATTTTAATCATGACTTATGAAATTAATAATTACTAAACAAAATATTTATGTTTAGATGTTATTTATTGACACAGTTAATTTGTTGGGCTCATATTTCTGTCAAATATTAGGCACAAGCTTATTGTTTCGTGGAGGGCGGAGCGGTAGAGACGGGAGGTATTGCGAAATGTGACGGTAAAAAAAAAAATGTGTGCAGTTTATTTGCCGTGGTTTCCGGCGAGGGACTGATATACCTGCTCATAGGTATATAAAAAAGAAAAACTGCGACCATCCTAGAGAGCTAAAATTGTTTTGAGTACGAATTTCCATAGAGGGCAACGCAACATGGTGTGGTTTGTGCGCCTTCGAGTTGTCTTCGCTTTGTACACAAAATAAAAATCATATTTAGTAATGAACACGGTGCTGAGCGAACACGGTGTAGAGCCGGTTATGTTCTAAGGATTAACAAAGCAGGAG
>JASANF010020962.1:0-27015 GCA_030248245.1 Trissonchulus sp. WLG1_4
CCCGTGCAATATATTTTGTGAAAATTGAAAGTCAGTCTTCTCCAGTTTTCTGCCAGCTCTAGAGTCTTCTTTGTGTTCTGTTTCTGTACTCCTTTTTGGTGTATATACTAAAGTATGACCAAAACTTTTGGACCCTGACACAAAACACCACGTGATTTCATTACGAAATGAACAAATTGCAGGTGTCAAGAGTACAGCGGAAAATCACGACACCTGTTTCGTCTCAGGGTTCAGCAATTTGTGGACAGACTTTAGAACGTGTTCACATGTTCTAAGCAGTCCTCTACACAGTACAAACGCAGAAAAATTCGAAAAATTTAAATTCTAAAACTCTTGTACCCAATAAGATTCTAAAGGTGTCGTCCTTTTTTCTACTTTTATAGAATTTCTGCTGGACTGCTTTTGCTATACAATATTGTGTCAAAACGTGCGTATTTTTGTTTAGCTGCCTGAGCGCGGAAGCCTCTGGTAAACTATGCCGCGACGAAACAGTGGAAGGATTACGATTTTATCCCAATCTATTCTTGACTCGAATTGACTAATAGAATGACTGTGATATTATAATATCGATTCAGTTATTTATATTATACTTTTGTTTGTAATGTATTGAACATTTTTGTAACAATTAAGCCGAGCTTATACTTGTCCTTGACTCTCGAGAACTCAAGCACAGGGACAAAGACAAACTTTGGTTAGCTGCTGTGGAGAATTAACAACATTGTTTCCGAATGTTTTTTTACACACAGAATTGTACTCCGTAATTTTGTTCATGCAAAAATTATCTCAGGTAGCTTGGTATTGTTAAGAAAGAAAACGACAGATCAAGTACGAGTTCAAGCCTAGCTTTTGCCAGCATTAGAACGCCAAAATCAGGGGCGTGTTTTTTTTTCTAAAAAGTCAATAATGACATAAGGAGGATGATCATAAATATAACCAGAATGCGTACTAAAAGTGCAGTGTAAATTTGTTCATTACTGGTTGTAGAATACCTACATTTTAAAGTTGCTGTATGGTTGTTTTTATAATAAATTTCAGAGTTGTACACGCTTGTTTGTTTTTGGAATAACAAATAACCTGAACTAAAGTATGTTTTATTGAACAAATCTGCGGCCAATCGGAAGTGAGCTGCTCTTCTAATTGGCTAGACGCCTGTGCACGTGTTGCACTGACTCATGATTTGAGCACGTATACAGCTGCTCGCATCTTATTGGCCGCATATATACCTGTTTTAGAAAACTTGCATAGGTAGGCCGAAAACGACGAGTGCATCTGCCTGCGTTTAATCATTATAGCGGAAGAGCACTAGCCACCATGCAATTGATTTAGTTCCAAATTTTCAAACGCTTATTTATCGAAATTTTAAATTCTGAATTGGTCACTCTACCTTCTGCCTCGCCACAGAGTTCGCCCCCCCCCTGAAATCAAGACGTTAAAGGGCTATTTCGGCCTGGAGCATCGTTCCGGCGGATTAGCTATGTAGAATACGGAAGCGTGCCACACTCTTCCCTTTTACATTATTATTCTCTTGATAATAGTGTCTCACTCTTCTAATAGACAGTATTATCAAGAGTACATAATAGGAAGAGTATGACACTCTTCCTATTATGCCTACGGGCGTGCGTCCAATGCGCAGCGCGAAATAGCCCGTTTATGTACGGTTTTGAGGGGGGGGGTACCCCCCCCCTCAACTGAAGACCCCGTGCTCAACTGAGTGGGGGGGGGGGTCCCCCCCCCCCTCAACTCAGCACCCCGTCTTCAGTTGAGGACAAGGACTTTTGTTGATGTGCTGAACTGAGGGGGGGGGACCCCCCCCTCAACTGAAGACGGGGTACTGAACTGAGGGGGGGGGGGTAGCGCAAAGACTTTGTCAGTGTCATGAAATGAGGGGGACCCCCCCCTCAACTGAAGACGGGGTGCTGAGTTGAGGGGGGGGTACCCCCCCCTCAGTTGAGCACGGGGTATCGAACTGAGTAGGGGGTACCCCCCCCTCAGTTGAGTACGGGGTCTTCAGTTGAGGGGGGGGTACCCCCCCCCCTCAAAACCGTACATAAAAGGCCTATTTCGCGCTGCGCATTGGACGCGCGCTGCTAGGCATAATAGGAAGAGTGTCATACTCTTCCTATTATGTACTCTTGGTATTATGTACCATTGCACTCTCGCTAACACCTTATCAGTGCAGCCAATTTGTCAGCATTACTCTTATCTGTCATTGACCTTTTTGTGTGCCTGACCAGCAGACAGTCAGGAGCCAGGTAATGAGCCTGGGTATATATCCGTGATGGAATGAGAGTGCGCAGTCGTCACCCGTCTGACACAGCGGAGGTCGTGTTATTGTTTAGCTTTGCTGGCTTTAGGCGACCTCTGTCAGTTCATTTGTCAGCCTACCCTGTTTTATGATTAAATTTTAGGCCAGGTTGCGAAGCGGATAGCAAAATTTATGACTTAGCCTAGGCTATCTACCTTATGCTATGCATATTTGAGGAGCTGCCCCGTTGATAGAGCCAAGGGCTACCAGACCTCACACCTATGAAATTTTAAACAGTCAGTTTAGAAACAAAGCTTGGTTTTCTTAATGGTTAGGTATGAGAATTAGATCAGAAAATAAATTGTACCAACTGCTTATTTGGATTTAATGGATTAGATTTAAATTTGTTTGAATCATTAAACATAGGCTGTTGGAATTCGGCAGTAGGTACTGCCGCTTTTAGATTATCTCAAAGTTAGCCAAGTTTCACTTCGGCAAGTTTATTGTGGAGTTTAAGTAGGACCATGAGTGCACGGATCTAATGCAGTTAGTTAACATGTCTACTGAGGCATTTTAGTTGCGTGAGTAGGTAAAACGGTTCTTCTTGGCGGTTGTACAGAGTTTGTACTATCAGTACAGTCAGTATAGTTTGTATTAGTTGTATTATAGAGACTACTCTTCAGTAGTCATTCAACAAAATTATACCTAGTATAACTCCTCTGCAAATAAGCACTCTTCTTACACCTGAGGTCTCTACTCCAGTAGCTATATAAAGTCCCCAGTCCCTTAGCTCTAAGCAAACGGCATCAGTTGTTACGGTCAAGCTGACGGGTGGCTTGTCTGTCAGCGCCGAGCCGTCTAAGCGCGCCAGGCCGGATTTAATTATGCAACAGCAGTGCCACTGGCCGCTGATTAATTGTTGGGGGGCGGCCGCGTGCTGTAAGCCTGACACGTCCGTCGCTCAAACTTTGGCGCTATTAATATTGCTTGATTAGTTTCTCTCCCTAGCTTCCATTATCATTTATTGTAAAGGCCCGCCAAACGCCTGCTGGAGACACCATATCAGCAGCAAGCAACACCTTAGAGTCAATAGGAAACTTTTTTCTCTGACTTTTTCCTGCCCTTGGCTTAGTTCGGTTGAGCTGGCTGTATTGTGGAATATTGTTTATAGAATCAAGGTTTTTTATATTTTACGGTTTTTACCGATTCTCACTTAAACTTAAATGTTGAACACTAAAAGAAACTGCTGAGTGCACTATTCGTTGCACTCTTGATGGTTGTTCGCTGCGGTAACCGCAATTTTGGTAATGGGTAATGGTATGCGGTAATGGGTCCGTTACCGCGCAGTAAGTATGGTTACCGCACCTTGCCTGTCATCGCGGTTACCGCAAAATTTTTTCGGTAATTACCGTGGTAATCACCGCAAAAACCGCGGCAATTTTTGCGGTATGCGGTAATGAGAAATCGTTACCGCGCCCACTCTTCTTTTTCGCGCAAACTTGAGATGCAGCCATCTGTTAGGGCCGGTTTCAATAAATTCACAGGCGCACATTTGTGACAAATTTGGCTGCAAAATCAGGTGATTCGTAATGAAATTATATGTCAATTCATTACGAATCACGTGATTTTGCACTAACAAATCTCACAATTGTGGGCCTGTGAGTTTATTGAAACGGGGCCAGCCGGCCAAACTTGCTAAAGAATCTGACCACTAACAGTATTTGACCACTATGAGGTAATTTTTTGTTTCTGTACTTTGGTTAATGTTTCTGGTATATGTTACATACATACATACATATGCTACATACATACATAGGTGTTACTCTGTGAGGTAAATGGAATCCGCATATTAGCTATCGGTGCAAATATGTGTTCATGCTTTGTGCTTAATGGCTCAGCAGTGTTTGTCCAAACAAAGAATTACCTAATGGTCATCATTTTCACACTGTCTCTAGTTTCCTTCCACTCATCTACATATCACCAAGAGTACATAATACATAGGAAGAGTATGACACTCTTCCTATTATGCCTAGCAGCGCGCGTCCAATGCGCAGCGCGAAATAGGCCTTACGGTTTTGAGGGGGGGGTACCCCCCCCTCAACTGAAGACCCCGTACTCAACTGAGGGGGGGGGTACCCCCTACTCAGTTCGATACCCCGTGCTCAACTGAGGGGGGGGGTACCCCCCCCCCCTCAACTCAGCACCCCGTCTTCAGTTGAGGGGGGGTACCCCCCCCCCTCATTTCAAGACACTGACAAAGTCTTTGCGCTACCCCCCCCCTCAGTTCAGTACCCCGTCTTCAGTTGAGGGGGGGGGGGTACCCCCCCCCTCAGTTAAGCACATCAACAAAAGTCCATGTAAGTGTATTGAAATTAGGGGGGGGGTACCCTCCCCTCAACTGAAGACGGGGTGCTGAGTTGAGGGGGGGGTACCCCCCCCCTCAGTTGAGCACGGGGTCTTCAGTTGAGGGGGGGTACCCCCCCCCCTCAAAACCGTACATAAACGGGCTATTTCGCGCTGCGCATTTGACGCACGCCCGTAGGCATAATAGGAAGAGTGTCATACTCTTCCTATTATGTACTCTTGATATCACATAAGTACTCGTGTTCCGAAAAGGATGTTCGAGGTTTATCAGTTACGCAAAAGCGGTTCTGCCTATAAATGTATAGTCGTTTTTAATGTCACCACTTAGATGGTGATGCTTTTAACCTACGTAATGTATATGATTCTATTCACAGTAGTTTGCAATAGTTTCAATACTTAGGTATATAAAAGCAAGAGTGGAGTGTCTCACTCTTGTAGAAGAGTGAGACACTATTATCAAGAGTACATTACTCTTGCTACTATGTACTCTTGATGAACGTATCTTTGATCTGAATCAGTGTTTTTGCAAACTTTTTACAGCATTAATAGCGATTATCACAATAATTATTATTTTCTACTGCGATGTAAATGTTTCAAGTTTTAATTAGTCTACAAGAAAGTCCGTGTTTTATACATCCTTTGGAATATTGACACTCTGTGTTTGAAAAAAAGCCTGCAAGCGCACGTGTGCTTGATCGTATTTTATTAGCTACTCTTAACACTAAGTGCTCACCGACTGTCAGCAAGAGTACACATTCGTGTCACACTCTGTAGAGGAATCTTGTTAGCATGGACATTCTGCTCGGCCCCAATTGGCCTATAAAGACGACTTTTAATTTATTCATAACACGCTATTATTCTATCTATTTTTCATGCCTGCTTCAGTGAATGTGTTTGTTTGCATCTAATTTGTGCATCTAAAATTGGCCAAGACTCACTGTTACACACCAAATCTTTCAGAGTGCGTTTAACTGCTAACTAACTTAGGGCCCATTCCTTAACCGGACTGAACGAGTTCAATTTACTTCGACTAGCTCAACTGAAGACTATGTTAGAATTTTCCATTCCGAAACCTCTGAATCAAATAGACTTAACCTTTAGACAGCTGCTTTTTAATCAGACTAAACGGTTGAATAACTACATCCACTAAATATTAAGCGTGCATGTCAAATCAGTCGAGTGTTAGATAGTTAACAATGAGTCCGCACCGCACTACAATTAAGCATCTGAGTCATTTTAACTCGTTTAATCCGTTTAACCCAACATACCATTCTTAAACCTCTAGTTCTAACGCCAACGTCCACGTTAGTTTTGTTTTCAACTCTCCCACAGAATCACCTTTGCCTATACTTTGCAAGTTAGTAGCGATAGCCCTACTTTACGTACGGGTATTTTTAAGAATACAGCTCCAGATGTCAGCATTTAGCGTAAGATCGTCGTTTACTGCGAAAAAAGTCATTGTGTAAAGCTTCACCTGGGAGAGCCTCCCTTACTCCCTATTCACACTTTCACTTACCTTTTAATATCTCACATTTATGAACACACGCTCATAGTATTTTAACATTATATACGTACTTGCCATTTCATCTGTGTATGTACGCTTGGCACAGTGTACTGTAAAGTAGCTCCTAAGATTATTCGTCAGTGTGTGTTAGTGTGGTAGCCCTGTGCGGCTGTGTATTCGTTATTGTTCCGTGCATTTATTACGCCTAAACGGCCTGTACTTATGTACCCGATGTATTATTTTCATTAAACCTACTACATTTACTTGCTTGTGCGTGTCCGCTTTTTGGCAGTTTTGGCCTTTGGCCTAGAGGCCCTGCCGTACCAGTACTTGTTACAGCCCCCGGGCAGTATCGGCTTAAGCAGCCCTGCCACCTCTGCGTTCCGTGTGTGCCGTATTTATTAGACCGCTGCTCGCTACCCCCGCACATTCGGGAGACCTTTTTAGGCTGTAGCAGGCGGTAGATTATGTGTGCTGCGCCTACTGCGCCTAGCCCCGTAGAGTAGGTAAGCCCCTTTCCCGTCGGTGTCCGGCAACCCCGGCCCGTACGAAAGACCCCGCTCATCATACCTGGAAGCCCCGCTGGCGGTGTGGTTAAGGCTAAGGGCGAGAGAACGATCCTCGCCTAAGCTGGTACCTACCGTTCTCGCTTGGGCCATTAGTAGGAGCGGCAACGAGTCGCCTTACAAATGTATGTAATGATCATGTGTACAAGAGGTTTTGTGTCTCTGCAGGAGAAAAAATACGGTTTTTGAATTGACAATTCTTTCTTATTTCAGGCCGCTACAGGTTCGTTCCGGCAAAAAGTGGCAAGTTTTTAAAAAACTGCCGATGTCCGATTCATTTTGTTTACTTCTGATGTGTTTATTTTATTTCTACGTTTGGAAATTTCTAGAATAGTCTGCTGAAACAAAATAAAACTTGAGAAAATCAGAAAAACCACAACTAAATTAAAATTATCTAGATTAACTTGACATGGAGCCCAAGGGCTTGTATATAATTAAGACCAACTTCAAAAGTCAATTTACAATTTTCTGGTAACAGATTATTGTTGTTAAGCCAATTTGATTGACAGTTTCTTCTATAGAACCTCTCCAAAACAATAAAAGTCAATTTCCGGTTTCTAACTGGTTAATTAAAAAAAACCCTTTGCGATATAGAAGGTCCTAGACCCGTATTTGACACGGTCAAACTGAGCATCCAATAGACTACCACTTTCTTCAAAATCACCGTTGCTGATTCTACATGTTAAAAACAAGTTACTCACACTTCTAGCTGTCATTGTCTGTAGTGTAATCCAATGCAGAAAATCATGGTTATGTCCTATATGTAGCATACCTGATTTCACACGTCAAATTTTTTACGCGACGGCGCTCAGCCGTCGTCTAATTGCTGAACCCTGAGAGAAAACACGCGGCGTGATTTTTTTCGTGACTACTCGCTGTACTTTTGATGCTTGCACTTCGTTCTTTTTGTAATGAAATCGCGCGTTCTTGTTGTCTCAGGGTCCAGCAATTTTTGGTCAGACTACAGATATTAGTAATTAGCAAGGCAGAGTCTGTTACAGCGAAAATTGCTAGGTCTCTCTGCAGCAGCCACTCCGTTCATGCATTGAAACAAGTTTTGGCTGGCTAGCGTGTTGCGTGTGTGGGTGTGTGTTCTGCTGAAAAGA
Organism: Trissonchulus sp. WLG1_4; assembly: GCA_030248245.1. NCBI lineage: Eukaryota > Metazoa > Nematoda > Enoplea > Enoplida > Ironidae > Trissonchulus > Trissonchulus sp. WLG1_4. The sequence goes on from JASANF010020962.1 coordinate 7,786, forward strand.
ATGACATTGATTAGCGACTATTAGTAAGCTACGCTGTATATATATGGTGATCACCATAAGAAAGGCAAGGAGAGGCAGCCAGTTGTTGTATTCAGCTCGATCAGTATGCAACAGACACTTTGAACTTGCAAGCTAAAACCTCAGATACCTTTGTTCCAACACTTCAGTTAACTTCGGTGAACGCATTGATTAGTGTCGAAAGTCCAATTGCATGAAGAATAGAAGATGAGATGCAATTAAGTCGTTTGCATGTGATTATCGAACATCAGCCTTGCCATATCAATCTTTGCGTTAATTGATGTGTCTTATTCCCAGGAATATGGCCAGCAAACGTTGGGTCTTATCCAAAATTGGATTTATCTGATTAGATTTAACTTTATTTCGTCCATAACACAGCGTCAGTTACACGTGATTTGCTGAAACTTTGCACACACCAAAATACTGTATGTAAGCCGTGTAGGGAGAAATTCCAGCCAGCTAATCTTTATTTTGTGCTGTGTTATTAGCAAAATTAATTTAAATCTAATCCGTGGAATCTAATTTTGGATAAGGCCCGTTGATAAATTCGTCAATCCTCCACTCGGGTCTGGCAGCACGTTCTTGTTGCAGGCTTTCGCAAAAGTAGACCATTGTGGTTCATGAACATTGTTCTTGAAAATAGTCGGTTACCTGTACTATAAATTACATAGGTTACGTTTCTTTTACCGTCAGTTTATATTTTTACGCTGTCAAGAACTTGTTGACACTTAATGAAAATTTTTTCTTAAATTTATCGCAACCTGGGGCCTGTTGCTCAATACAAGTCTTACAAACTGTAACGATTGTAAGTGCAAAACCAGGGTATTCGTAATGAATTTATATAAAGAAATCGAAACGAATCACCTGATTTTGCGCTCAAAATTGTTACTATTGTAGGACTTGTGAAGTTGAGCAACAGGCCCCTGGCGTTCGCCAATGCAATGCAAAATCAAACCGAATCCTGCCAAATTTAAAAATAAACAGCATTGATTTTGCTGCTATTTATTTGATTGATTGGTTGGTATAAAGTTTGGTGCAAGTTCGGTAAGATTTTTTATTTAGGTGAAACTTTAGTAGTGTGAATGCAAATTTTGTGTAACTAACATCGCAGTTTGATATAAGCTTGGAGCAAGTTTGGTAGTGTAATTCGGCCCTTAGGCTTGTTTAATTTTCCGCGGAGAGCTGAGCCATAACTCCCAATCCCTCCAGACTCACTACCGTAGTCAAATGCAGCGCAATCTTTCCTGTTGTTTGTCCGACTACGGCTCCGCTGAATTTATGCATGGTGGACTTTTTCACCAGGTGGCATACCTGGGACCAAGAAGCTCGTGAATAATAAATACATTAATATGGCTGATGGCAAGGCAAACTCCAAAAGGATTTATTCAAGGGCTGGTTTGGTGCTGGAACAGGGGCTGGTTTTGTGACACTTTTTCGGACACTCCTTTTCTCATTAGTTGAATGGAAACTTGTCTCACTTTTTTCATTGATGAATTGATGGTATAGGCGATTATACGTGGTGGAATAAGCTGTTTTTTGCACAATAATGTATTGGTGATTCGTCTCTATATCTTTTACAAATAGAATTGCGCGATTTTCTAGATATGTCTATTATTTTTCCATTTTTAGAAGTTTGACGGACTGAAATTCGGATTAGATTGGATTAAGTAAAATAACATCAAGGCTGAACCTACAGATTGTATAACAGTGTAGATTTTATTTAATATCAAGCTTTATTTAGTTTATACAACATTCTCTGGTATGTAGATAAGACTTCCAAGTGCAATTACTGACAGAGGAATAATGACCAAAAAATTTTCCAATCTCATAGGTATGGTTTGGTCATAGACTATATTTATTTTTTACTCCACGTCCACACCAAGTGCTCTACTATCTTTAATCCAATTTCAACAATATCCTACGCAAACATAGCCATCAAAGGTCTTAAATTTAAGTTTTTTGTCAGTGATAAAGTTTCTGTCCTTTCTCTCATTAGCTGTCAAGTTCTCTTGCTAAAAAGTGAACGACGAGATACCCCTGGTTCATCGTAATCCATCTTACACCCCACCGCACCTGTGGCAACTTCTGTGACGGATAGTCTAAGCTTGTCTTAACATCTTAACAGGGATAGTAGTTCAATGGCTGGAAAGTGGCCGTTCACTTCAATTCATGACAAGCTTATTTCTAGTAAAGCTAGCCTAAACATAGTGATAGCTTTTCACTAACTTAGTGATAACTTTTTGCTTTAGCTTGAAGATGTGAGCATTGATTCGTTTTTTTCCAGTATTTATGACTTGAAGTAAGTCTGCTGGGTTAGTTTCTGCTTCTCAACCAAAATTCGATTTACCTAATTTCAACTAATTAGTTTTGAAGCTATGTATTTTTTAATATGTATTTTTTGATAACAGATAGCAGCGTATAAACTAATTAACTAAAATGCACCTTGATTTTTAATAATCTGGTGTGCTATTTTGATTATCTTCAAGTTTCCGTTAAGTTTATCTGGCTTAGTGCTTTATGTATTTCAAATCTTAGCCGATTAATCCATCTGTGAATATAACCGCATTATAAGCCTGTATCCTACTCAACCAAAAAAAGTGCGTAAACGTACATGCATTTAAGAACATATAACATGTGAGATGATCCTATAAATTCCTTGTCACGTTTTTTATCAAATTGTTCATTTTCCCTAAAAAACAGTTTCACAGGTAGGAAACATTTTTGCTCAGCCAGCATCAATTAAGCTGACACTTCAGCCGAAACAGACTGCTAATACTTCGCACAAGTGGACTGGAGCAATTAATCTATGGCACACAAGCTGTCTAAACATCAGAGCTAGAATCAACAATAGCCGAGTGTTAGGCTACCTAGTGGATTAATTTTTCACCTGCCAAATGGGTTCTATTCCTAACAGCAAACTCATCAGAATGTGCCGAGAGTTTGTCTGATCTGTCTTATATCCACTGCACTGTCTCATTATTAATATAAATATCTCATTAATTTAGTTGGCTTGCCTATACCCTGCTGGATTTCCTCAGCTTTAGTATGTAGCTTCAGTGTCATGAGATTAGCCAATGGTAATGGTAATTTGCCTATTGCTTTGTTGCTCCTGTTGTTGTGACTTGTGACACCCACGCAATAGCACAAATAAGTACACTCATGTTAACTGAATTTTAGTAATTAACTTTAGTAAAATGATTAAGCATTTTTTATTCAATTTACCTACGTAGTTTTTATTACTTCTTTGTGGGAGTTGTTGTAGTTTGTAGCTGGCTTGCGGAATTTTATTTGTAATGCCATCATTGCAGAAGTAATCTGGACTCAATTTTTCTAGTAATATGTTTCCTCGCTTCTTTAATTGTAATTTGCTAACACTAAGGGCCTGTTCACAAATTCGGATTAACTGGATTAGATTAACTAAATGAACTGGAATAACTCATCACAGAGTCCTTTTTCAAATTAGACACAGTTGCTCCTCTGTGTTAATTGCATAAACGTGCAAATTCTTGGAAAGATACGCAAATTCTTTGCCGAGTTATTGCAGTTAATTCAGTTAATCTAATCCAGATAATCCGAATTTGTGAACAGTTCGATATCGCGTGCTACGTTTTGTCTCAGGGTACAGCATTTTTGGCTTTTCAGCACACGTTAACGATATGACTCATTTCGTTTCGTTTGTTGTGTTTAATACTGGATAATAGCTTGCTATACCTTGAGTATAATCCAAGCACCCTTAAAAATTCATTGTAAGTCAAATTGTAAGTCATGGCTAAATAATGTCAAGTTGTACTTTCACCCGTTTAAGGGGGTAATTGCGTTTTTAGGTGTTTTTTTAAACTACCACAACTGCACTTAACCTCAACAAAAACTACAACACACACAAACTCAACAACTACTACTACTACTTTTTTACATTTTTTTCACACCTTCTAGCTTTAAAAAACTATATTTAAAAGCAGATTATTTTTTGCAATTAGTGCTGCTATCATTTGAATACACCCCATCCGCGGTTTTTTTGACTAATTTTTGCGCCACAGTTATGAAACTCAAGATCAGCCAAAAACTACTAAACTTTTTGCAGTTATGCACTGACATAATATCCCCACCCGTTTTTTGATATAGTTGATAAGTCGTTTCTACGTTGAGAAAATGACATTTTCGTGCAAAAATCACGTAATTTGACTTTTCTCTAAAATTTTCAAAAGCCCATAACACCGACTCTACAAACTATTTTTAGAAAAGGAAAAAAATGGGTGGGGATATTTTCTTAAAAATAATGTGGTTAAAGTTTCGAAGCCGTAGTCCGTTTTTAGCTTGAGTTCCGTGGGCGCAAAAATTACACTGAAATGTTAAAAACCACGAAAACGACATTACCCCCTTAAACATTTTTTGTTCTCTGACATGATTATGATTAATAGTCATCAGCAGTAAAGGAAACATCTCAAGGCCAATTTACACGATCGAACTTACTCCGAACTTGCTCCGGACCGAACTTGCTCCGGACCGAACTTGCTCCGGACCGAACTTGCTCCGAACCTAGTCCGGAGCAAGTTCGGAGCGAACTATTGCATGCACACGATCGAACTTGCACCGGACATTGGCGCTCCGAACTTTCTCCGAACATACTCCGAACTAAGCTCAGCAGCCAATTGAATTCTATTTCGTTTGCTTTTAGCTGAAATGGTTGTAGTAAAACCAGCACTTGTACACCCGAACAGCTTTGGTCTGGTTGTTACTGCATTTCTTCAGCATTCGGTATAATGTTTTTATAACTCTCTCCCCCACCTTCCGGATACCCTTGTTCTCTCGGTATAATTTGGAGAGCTAAAGCTTGAGCTATTGGCGAACATACTAGACTACCAACTTAATGTTACAGTGATTCTTCGTGCGAAAATTCAGAAGTCCTGTGTGATATAACAATTTTTTGTCAATGGATCAGAAATCCGCAAGTTTTAGCGGATTAAGTTTGGACTCAAATAGACAACTTTGTAACCTAAATTTTTCTTTACCAAAGAAATTACCGTTGAATTAATATAATGCACCGACATTTCATAAGCAAATGTTCTACAGTTTGTTTATCTCCGTATTGGTTCACAAAGATCTGATATATTCAATCCAATTTTGAATTGACCTGCATTTATATCTAGCCAGTTTTCACTTCGTGCTTAAAAAGTCAGAGTCTGTAGTCCATGTGGTAATTTATCAATAGGTACTGTCAGTTGTAATGGGGCGCGGACGATGTTTGTAATATTGTCTACGCAACTTTTCATTGTCTCATTTGACAAATCACTCAGATTCAGCTGTCCGCGATATTGGACGGGTGACACCAGTAACAGATACTATTTGTTTTAAAAGTTTTATTTTCGGCTTCCAGATCGAATAGATTTGCTTTTAACTAGAGCACTGTCGATCGAGAATTAGACAAACGGCCGTTTGCACCAACCTTATTCTCGAGTTATTCTTATTCTCATGCTATTCTCGAGTGCTGTTCACCATTTTGCAGTATTCAAAATTTATATTCAGCGTATGGTAATTAGTTAATCTGCACCCATTATCAAGGAAACAGTGAAAACAAATCTAATGAATAAGTTGTTAGGGTAAAATGAGATCAGCTATTCCTGAGTTATTCTATTCTCGAGCTATTCTACGTTGGTGCAAGCCAGTGAATACTACCTTGGGCTTATCTGCATATTGCGACGTATGTGTCTGAGGCTTAAACTGCATCCTTTTCAGCTTCCAGGAAGCATTCAAACTGGATGTGTGGATGAACAATAGTTTTTTCCATTCAAAGAAATAATTCCATGGAACCAGCTTGACTTGGATAGGTCGAGCGAGTCATTTCAAGTGATAGTAGTTGAGTTTGTGTAATTTCACATATTATTATATCTAACTGCAAGAGTACATGATAGGGAAGAGTATGACACTCTTTCCTATCCTAGCTAATCGGCTGGAACGATGCTCCGACCGAAATAGCCCTTTTACGCCTTGATTTCAGGGGGGGCTCAAATGCCGGAAGTGTCTTGATTTCAGGGAAGGTACTCTCCTCGTTTCAGCACACTACCACCACAAAATCGGTAGTGTCTTGATTCGAGGGGGGGGGGTACTTTCCCTGAAATCAAGACACCATCGATTTCGAGCTGGTAACGTGCTGAAACAAATCAAGACATGTCTTAATTCGAGGGGGGGTGACCCCCCCTGAAATCAAGCCGTAAACGGGCTATTTCGGCCGGAGCATCGTTCCGGCCGGTTAACTAGGATAAAGAAGAGTGTCATAGTGCCAGTGTCATGAAAGGGAAGGGGGATTCTTCCAGAAAGAACGACAGCATCATCATCAGAATGACCCAGGGGATTCGAACCACCCATCTCTGGATCTGCAGACCAGCGCTCTACCGTTGAGCTACTAGGCCGGATGAGCTGTCGTAAATCCCTTTAAGTACTCTAAGCGGCCTATATTACTTCACAATGTACTCTTGCTAACTGCAATGCTTCCTTGCTTAAGGGCCGTGAAGAGTACTCTTCGCGTAACAAAATCAATGAAAAGGCAGCTTCTTTAGAGCATTACCAGTGATTTTAATAACACCAGTGATTTTAGTAACACCAGGGATTTTAGTATTACCAGTGATCATTTGACTGTCACTGTTTCGGAAAGGGTGGTTCTCATTAGGCAACTTTTTTCTGGGTAGCGACTAGCGAGCGAGTTGTAATGTAGTCTACATTCTACAGTTTTTTCCCTGAACGGCTGTCAAGGTGTGAAATTTTTCCCCTTATTGCTAACTTAGCTAACCCGTCACTTTTTAAATGTCTGATTGTTTGTTGTGGAGAAATTTATCATTCAGTTTTTTAGTTTTTGATACTATCTTTTTCTTTCTTTTTTACAACTATTGTGATGTTTCTTTGTGTTCGACACTAGTAAGCGGCTTTGATAAGGTAGTTTTCTCGGCTGACAGGCATTAGTTTCATATCTGTATCAGAAAATTCGACCTGTGTGTTTGCGTCTCTACTCTCTAGTGCATTTTTGATTGATTGAATTTTTGATGATGTACGTTAAAATAGGAAAAAATTTTATACTAATTCCAGGAAAAACGTAAACATATACCAATACACTGTTATGACAAGCACAACGTTTACCAGAGTTTGTGGCAATAGGAACACATTACATACCTAAAATTGACCATTGTTTTAGCCAACCATTAATTAAGCATACGAAAAATACTAGTGCGCCATCAATAGAGAGATTTAAGATTGATTTTTGCTTGTTATTCATGCTAGTGGGTTTATGGATTAATTACTACTTATGTAATTTACAGCTCTTGAATAATTGTTCGTAGTAGTTAACGATTGCCTTGATTGGTTCAAATCAGATCAGTTTCCAAAATTTGAGTAAATGTCCGCAATTTTGGAATAGTGGGCAGGCTCCATTCAATGTATTGTCATTTATAGCTTGAGCATCTCATAGGGGCATTTTTCCTGTCGCTACCACAGTAGCGACAGGACCTTACATTTGATTTGCCCTAGCGAATTGCACGTGTTACGTGTAATCGCTTGGACAAAATTGTGTGTGTGTTTGTGTGTGAACTTACGGTTACGTGTGATCGTGTTTTGTGTGTAAGCTGGCCCAGGCGGCCAGCTAGCCAACTTTTGTTGTTGTTGCTAATGGTGTTAGTTTCGTGGGTTACTGTAGGCCCAAAAATAGCAAACTGAGTGTTTTTATTTAATTTTGGTGTTTTTTTATTTCCAATGCACCCGACATTTTTTGTTTCAATAACTATGGGATGGATTCAAGTAATTTTAAGTTTGTTTCGGTAGCTTATAAAACAGGTAAAAAACAGGTACCTTATAAAACAGGCAAAGTTCCACCCAGAACTAATAAGGAAAATACAGCAGCTCAAAAATATTTAAAAACAACTAGTACTTCCCCCCACCCAGAATTTGCCAACTACCCAGTACCAAGAGTATATAATAGCGTCAGACTCTATATAGAAGAAGAGTGAGACATTCTCCAGTCTGCCTGTGTTCTAGCACAGGCAGATGCGCTGGTCGTTTTCAGGCGACATGTTGACATTTTATGCAACATGTGACTGGCCAATCAGAAACGAGCTTCTATTCTCTGATTGGAAGACGCCTGTGCACGTGCTCCAATCATAAAACGGGATAAAGGTAAAGGTTAATAACTCATTATTTATTCATAGTCTGCTTGTACAAACATTAAAAAAGTTTGCAAATACCTTTGGGGATATTTTGGCAAACTTTCTGCGAAATAGATTGAGAAACTTTGAAAAAATTCAGAAAAGTTTATATCTCAAAAGTTTCTCAAACAATTTTGCTGAAAGTTTGCCAAAATATCCCTAGAAGCATTTGCAAACCTTTTTTAATGCTTTTGCAAGCAGACTATGAATAAATAATGAGTTATTAAGCTTTTATCCTTATCTTAATGCTTATCAACGCATCAGCGATTATATACTAAAGTGTGTTACGCAGGGAATCTATGCGCTGATTGGTCAGCCACATGTTGCATAGAATGTCAACATGTAGCCTGAAAACGACCAGCGCATCTGCCTGTGCTAGAACACAGGCAGGCTGGAGAGTGTCTCATTCTTCTTCTATATAGAGTGAGAAGCTATTATGTACTCTTGCCAGTACCCACATATGAGTTCGACCATGTAGCGGTACGAGCAAAAATAGTTAAAAGGGCTATGTTCTGCATGCGGCTATCCAATAAGTGATGCCTGATTTAGGCTGTTTTTACCAGAATTTAACCGTTAGGTCTAAACCTGTCAGTGCCACACATTTCTGTGCTGTGAATTGCCAAAAAATTCCCAATTTAAGACTTATGACTTATGTAATTAAAATAACTAGCCCAAAAAAGTTTAAAAAAGTTCCAAAAAAATGTTTTGGGTCTGTATTCACCGATTTTTGCATGTTTATGTGTTATTGCGAGTTGCAAAATTTTATTATTCTTGCATTGAATGGTATGACAAAAAGTTTACAGTTGGTTTTCTGGTTGGTAGTTCGTTACCAAAATAGCGAAGCTTTGCCCTAAAGAATCAAGTAAATTGCAAGACTGTATCTTCCTAAAGGAGTCTATTCATACTTACAGCCCTACATATGTCCCTTCAACCGACAAACTTAAGAAATAATCACGCCACGATCTGAACTTCTACACTATTAGTGTCGATTATTTCGCAATTTGGTCAGCTGAACGGACATACGGCTATAGGCATAAATCGGCCCTAATGCCAGAAAACCATTCCGAATATTAAAAATATAGTGGGTAGCGACAGGTTTAACTTCCTTTGAAGCAAATTCTTCCAAGTGATTTAGCTTCTACCGAATATGATTTGCATTCAAAATTACTGATACTGGCGCAGACCGCAAGGCTGGTCGTGGCCATGGATAAGAACTCCATAAATTTTGCATGAAATTGCTGCTTGTTTATAGGCACAACTGACAACCTGTTTTCGTCGGTAGTTGTTATATACCACATTTTTACACATCGACACTGGCTTCATTCATGTAATTGTTCCTACTAGAGTTGGAACATTTGTTATAGGAATTTGCTCCTATAACAGAAATCTTGTGCGACATGAAACGTACAGCCTATGATTTGCATGTAAACCTAGCCTATGCAAACCTACTTTTTTTTTCCTTGAAAAAGGAGGCCATCCGATTCCGGAGTTTACCCACACTCATAACTATTCAGGAATAGCTCGATAATAAGAAAAGCTCGAGAATAAGTTGGTGCAAGCGGCCACTTCTAACCTGATTAAATTATTTTTAAATAAAACAAACTTACTTTCAACTTTGACAATGTTTAAACAAGTAGGCCCCTAAAAGGGGCAAATTCCGCTACAGTGGCGTTAAATTTAATATTACAGTACCGACAAACTGAAACTACACAGTAAATCATCACTTGCATAGCAAATGTTGGAAAAGTAAATCTTTGGTCATCAACTTAGTCTTTAGTTAGACTAGGTAATGTTTAAATATATATTTTTTGCTGCAGACTATCACACTCAGACTAGGTAATGTTTAGGCATTTTTTCTGCAGCCTAACAAAATCTTATTTTAGTGAGTATAAAAAGTTAGGACAGGTCCTCACGTTGGTATGATATGATGAACTATGAACTGTCATCGCCATGCTGCTATTTCTATTGTCGTAGTCTGCTGAACTAGGTTCTGTAGTTTCTACCTTGGTCCGCCTTCTGGCTTGCCAATTTTATCTGGCTTTGCCCCTGTTGCTTTGAGCATTGGTTTTTCCGCTGTTGACAGTTACTAACGTCAACAGGCAAAGCTCTGGTTTGGTCCGCTGTTGCTTAGAGTCTTGGTTTGTGCGCTGCTATCTTAGCCCTAGTATGTCCACTGTTGTCTCAGGTCTAGTTTGGTCCGTGGTTGCTTAGAGTCTTGGTTCGTGCGCTGTTCTCTTAGCCCTAGTTTGATCCGCTGTTGCTTAGAGACTTGGTTTGTCCTCTGTTGTCTCAACTCTAGGTAGTTTGGTCCGCGGTTGCTTAGAGTCTTGGTATGTGCGCTGTTCTCTTAGCCCTAGTTTGATCCGCTGTTGCTTAGAGACTTGGTTTGTCCGCTGTTGTCTCAGCTCTAGTTTGTTCCGCTGTTGCTTAGAGTCTTGGTTTGTCCTCTGTTGTCTCAACTATAGTTTTGTCCGCTGTTGCTTAGAGACTTGGTTTGTCCTCTGTTGTCTCAACTCTAGGTAGTTTGGTCCGCGGTTGCTTAGAGTCTTGGTTTGTGCGCTGTTCTCTTAGCCCTAGTTTGATCCGCTGTTGCTTAGAGACTTGGTTTGTCCGCTGTTGTCTCAGCTCTAGTTTGTTCCGCTGTTGCTTAGAGTCTTGGTTTGTCCTCTGTTGTCTCAACTATAATTTTGTCCGCTGTTGCTTAGAGTCTTGGTTTGTGCGCTGTTCTCTTAGCCCAAGTTTGGTCCGCTGTTGCTTGAAGTTTTGGTTTATCTGGTGTTGTTACAGCTTTAGTTTGGTCCGCTGTTGCTTAGAGTCTTGGTTAGTGCGCTGTTCCCTTATAGCCCTAGTTTGGTCCGCTATTGCTTAGAGTCTTGGTTTATGCGCTGTTCTCTTAGCCCAAGTTTGGTCCGCTGTTGCTTAGAGTATTGGTTTGTCCTCTGTTGTCTCAACTCTAGTTTTGTCCACTGTTGCTTAGAGTCTTGGTTTATGCGCTGTTCTCTTAGCCCTAGTTTGGTACGCTGTTGCTTAGAGTCTTGGTTTGTCCGCTGTTGTTTCAGCTTTAGTTTGGTCCGCTGTTGCTTAGAGTCTTGGTTTGTGCGCTGTTCCCTTATAGCCCTTGTTTGGTCCGGTGTTGCTTGAAGTTTTGGTTTATCTGCTGTTGTTTCAGCTCTAGTTTGGTCTAGGGGCCCTCACAATTCACACCACATACCATATACCACCAAAAATCATATAAAAAAAAAAAAAAAAAAAAAAAAACATCACCCAAACCAAAACAAAAAAAACAAAACAAACACCACACAAACACAAACAAAAACCAACAACAACAACACTGGGCACGGTTACAAAATCACTATCCGTGTACACGGTTAGTTTCAAAGGCTAGTAACCGCGTGTACACGCTAACTGACGGTTACTGCTGTTATCCGCGTGTACACGCTAATTATCCGTGTAACCGTGTACACCGTTTACACAAGTCTCCGTGTAACCGTTTACACGGATACTAACCGTGTAAACGGCTACACGGTTACTAAACGGTTACACGGTTACTAAACGGTTACACGGTTACTAACCGGTTACACGGTTACTCAACGGTTACAAGGTTACTAACCGGTTACACGGTTACTATATGGTTACACGGTTACTACTAACCGGTTACACGGTTACTAAACGGTTACTAAACGTCAAGAAACAGAAGGGGATCTTTACTAAGCAGCATCAGCCCAGAGGAATAACCCAGGGAAGATACGAACCACCCATCTCTATATCTGCAGACCAGCAAGCTACATACCATTGAGCTACTGGGACAATGCTGAGCTGTCAGTGTAAATGCTTTTATATATCTTGAATAATATAGCTTGCACACACATGCGTATATGAAGTAACACACAGGCAAATCACTTGTGTTCGGTTGTAGGCTTTGTATAAATCCAGCAGCCAAACGAACATTTTCTTAACGGGTACACGAAGTCGGAAAACGGATAGTGTAACCGGTTACACTATCCGTTTAGAGTATCCGTTTATACTATCCGTTTAGAGTAACCGGTTACACTATCCGTTTAGAGTAACCGGTTACACTATCCGTTTAGAGTAACCGGTTACGCTATCCGTTTAGAGTAACCGGTTACACAATCCGTTTAGAGTAAACGGTCACAGGATCCGCGGTTACTATGTCTCAACGTGTACACTACACGCTGTAACCGCTAAGTAACCGCGGATAGTGACCCCTAACCGTGTACACGCTAAGCTTAGCGTGTACACGATTACACGCGTGTACACGGTTCGTACCGTGTAACCGTGCCCAGCCCTAGTTTGGTCCGCTCCGCGGTTGCTTAGAGTCTTGGTTTGTGCGCTGTTCTCTTAGCCCTAGTTTGGTACGCTATTGCTTAAAGTCTTGGTTTGTCCTCCGTTGTCTCAATTCTAGTTTTGTCCGCTGTTGCTTAGAGTGTTGGTTTGTGTGCTGTTCTCTTAGCTCTTGTTTGGTCAACTGTTGTTTTGAGTCTCGGTTCGTCCGCTAGTATCTCGGCTGTCCGGCTCTGGCTTTACCCCTAGTGGCTAAAGAGGGCTTGGGTTGTCCGCTGTTGTTTGTGCTCAAATTTCGCCTGCTGATGCTTTGGGTCTTGATTTGTGTGTTCTGGACAGTGCGCTGATTTTGGTTAGCCCGTTGTATAGCTTTTCTTGTCGATGTCATGTCGAATTACTTAAACCAACCCAAAAGAAACAATTGTAAACTGTGTGAGACTGAGTCCTTCTCCTTAGTTCAGTTATCCAGAGGTCCTTCTCCTTAGTTCAGTTATCCAGAGTTATCTTATATGTAACTGTGCTAATTCTATCTGAAAGAGTAGCTCTTGCAAACCTATTCAGTGATCAACTGCTTGTGACTTTCAGCCGGCAAAATTTTGAAATGTACTCAGAGCATCTACAGTTTTGTTTATACTCTGCTACTGTCCTACTTGTACCTAAATCTACAAACCGAAACCAATCTTTTGCCCTGAAGAGGGCATTTGGGGTAGCTCCGACTATTCCACTCCATCTCATGGCAGCTCATCAGCACTCCATCAGATCCTGTCTCTTCCTGCTGAGTTGTTGGCATCTCCTGCAAAAAGCGTCTTCTGAGCTCTTCTGCTCCTGGCATCTGCGTGTTGAGTGCTGACTGCTGCCGCCGGCTGCCTCCACTGCCGGCAATGAACTAATTGACTGACGAGACGACTGACTGACCCTAACAGTGAAACTAATTTGCATATTTTTCAATGAACATATTTTCCATGAACATATTGCATATTTCCCATTTCAAACGCATTGCTGACATTTTATGTACGTAGACGACAGGGCATGTTGATTGGCTGATCATTAAAAACTAATTTGCATATGTTTTGGATTGGCTGGCCAATTTGACCACTGTCCGTCAAAGCCCAGACAGCCAAGGGGGGCTTGGAATTAAATAATTATATCTGCCAAAAAAAAAATATTTACGTAGTAAAACATCCAAAATTTAAATTTAATTTTAGACCATACGTACTTCGCTCTAAATATGGTTATTGTTTTCTATTTCAGGTCAGTACCGCAGTTTTAGGCCCCCAATGGCAGAAAAAAAAGACTGCCATATATTAGGCCTATGGTAAGCATAGGCCCTCTGGTGGCTCGTAGCACCAAGCATGTACTCTTGGTGCTACGAACCTTTTCCAAATATTCCGCCTTTAGGCGGAATAAAAATTGCAAAAGTTCTATTCGTATTTTTTTACAGGCCCCCCTGTTTCGTTTATTTGATCTGATATCAATTTGCAGTCTTATAACTAATTTGCATACCACTGTGTAGGCTTCTATGCATATTATAATGATAGTAGAGTACAGCAGTGAAACAACTCGGCACCGAAATGTTTCATCAGCACTATATAATGCGATGTTAAAACCACCAAATTATCGACTCTGCGCAGAAATGCTCAGATCAAGGTGGAGTGCCGTGCCAGTTGGCTTAGTTCATACCAACAGTGGTACATATGCTTGCTACATAGCACCAACGCACAAGTTTGCTGGATCGCGTGATTGGTTCCCAATCTTACGGGTTGAACTAACGTTAGACAGTAAGAAGCTGGTGTAAACTTATTGCACACTGCATCAGAGCATAAACAACCGGTACGCACGGAAGATGTAGTTTACGGGTTTTTTTAAGTTTCGTTAATTTAACAAGTAGGTCCCTAAAAGGGACAAATTCCGATGTTGTGGCGTGAAATTATTGTAGGTAGTCACTATTGCTTGACTCAGTTCTTGACATCATCACGGTCACTTTTTAGGTAAGTAGGTAGAGTCAACATATGTAAACTATTGGCCCCATTAGGATCAGTTTTTGAGTAGTTAACTAAGTTCATTGGTAGCATCAGGATCAGGGTCACGTTTTCAGCGAAAGCTGACACATAAGCGACACTTTTAATGCCCAGTGATCGGTCACACGCAACAGTTTGCTAAAGCTAAGTATGTACGTTCGCCAAAATATGGAGGGTCAGAGGTTCATCTTTCGATTCATACCTTACTTTAGTTTGTTTTCCAAAATAACCAATAACCAAAAAATCAACAGTTGTCTATTTTCTCCACCAAAAAAGCAACAGTTGAGTCAAACTTCTACACCAAAAAACAATACTTGATTAAACCAAGATGTATGAATTCCTCATACTGCCGGTAATGTTGGACTTGTTGCATTATTTTGCAAAAATTAAATTTTGGTTTGTAATCCCCTGCTTCTACTCCACTCATCCTCGTATTCCTCCAATTTAATTTGGCATACATACAATAATCCACGGTAACAGACTGATTGCAGAACTACTGACACCAATTGGAAACTAATTTGCATAATATCTGGTGAACGCTCCACCCACTGATATCTGATATGGCTGCCAGATCATGTACGTACCTACAACTGAGAGAATGCCGATTCGCTTAAAACTGCCGACTAATTTGCATGAGTAATGGATTGGTCGGCCAATTTCCTAGTTGTCCGTTAAACTCCAGACAAACAAAGGGGGCCTGGACGGAAAATATAAAATTCGCGAGAAACAAGCTCTTCTGCTGGAGTGAGAAGTTGTTACATTGTGAGGTTTGAGTGTCAATATTCCACAGGAAATATTAAAGGTTTGCGTTCACCGTTTAGAAATTCACTGTTTAGAAATTCACTGTTTAGAAAGATTTGTTAAAAAAGTTCACCGTTTAGAAAATTGGAATTTCGGAACGTTCACCGTTTAGAAAGTTGAATTTTCAGAACGTTCACCGTTTAGAAAATTGAATTTTATAACGTTTTATAACCGTTTTAACGGATATACTTACGTATGTTAAGCGTATGCTTAATTAGTTGAACAACTAATTAAAGCACGTATTGCTACGTGTAGATTGTAAAGCTCCAAAAACTTTTCATTCAGACCAGTGAATGAAAATTTAGCGAAAAGTTTTCGTCGACAACGGAAGAAACGTTTTCTAAACGATGATCTTTTTGCACATTTAGTTTTCTGAACGATGAACGGTCTGAAAATTCAATTTTCTAAACGGTGAACGTTCTCAAAATTCAATTTTCTAAACGGTGAATGTTCCGAAAATCCAAGTTTCTAAACGGTGAACTTTTTTACAAATCTTTCTAAACAGTGAATTTCTAAACAGTGAATTTCTAAACGGTGAACGCAGGCCATATTAAACGCGGCCATTATTTTTGGATAAAAGATTTTCAAGTCCATCGTGCTGCACACTTTTACTGCTGAGTAGCTCGAAGCATGTCTTAAGAAAAAACTGATTAATTTTTTAGGTCAAAAGCTTATTTCGAAAAATTAAATCAAAAATTACAGTCGCATTTAAAAAAATTAGTCTGACCGAGATTCGAACTCGGTTTCTTCGATTCAAAGTCGTAAGCACTAACCACTGTACTACTGAGACGACAAAGTACGACATTCGTTAACGCTCCTTAAGCTGAGTTTCAACTTTGGTTGAGAAATTGTGAAAGTCACATGCAAGCAGAAGTGTATTTGAATGTTGACATCGGATAAATATATAATACTGTTAATATGTTGATATCAGAGAATAGAAATATAATTTAGGTCGAATTATGTTTCATGAGACATGTACGCCTCCATACCATTTTTTGATCATCTTGATGTATTAATCATCATCAGCTGTGTGTTTCGTTTAAAAAATCAAAATCAAAGTTTGTTTCGTTTCATTAGGTGTGATCGATAAGTATAATATGTGGAATTTTTGAAGTTTATATATCAGCCCGGTTGGCTCAGTTAGTAGTGCTGCGTGCATCTACAGAGTACAGAGCATCTGATTAATGATCAGAATATTGGTGGTTCGATTCCACCCCGGAGCTGGATGTTTTGCATTCTACGGCATTTTCAGAGCCCGACAGTTCAGCCAAGTTGCATGATATTATGACAGAGCTGAGAGAGGTACCTACCCTTCTAGTGTTAATTAACACTAGAAATTCGACCTACCCAAAATAACGTAGGAGTTTGAAAATCTGAATATAGTATATACGCGGCCCCTATACGTAAAAGAATGGTACGTAGTAGTAATTTTTAGTTTTATAGTAAGTTTAACCAGGCGGAATAAAAAGAAATATATTGACTACAAACGTTACCTGCGACATCGTCAAAATAACTAACATACACTTCGCTGGGGTTACAGGGGTGGTGGCTTTGACAGCTTTTCCATTGATAAACGACAATTATTATACTAATTCATATCTGTTACCTACATTAAGACTTTAGTAAGACTAAGCAACACGATCAACAACAAGGTTCGGTATATGTATATATGGAAAAGGTTCGGTTTTCGAACCTTTTCCAGATAATATCATTAAATTTTATTAAGGGGTAGTGTCGCGAAAGCAGTCGAGTTTGCGTGGGTGTAAAACTTCTTCAGTAAAATATTTGAAACTGTTCTTTCTACATTTTCAAAGTATATGTTAAGGCAAATATTTTTGTCAAGTTTCAGCAAAATTGGTCCAGCATTCAGTTGTAGTGAAGTCGAAAGTCGGAAAAATGACCTTTTGGAAACCTATTCACATTCGATAATTTCGTCACAAATATCAGCTTATTTGTTTCGTTTGTTCACACAGATTTAAAGCATATACCTATGCTGTAGTTTTTGCACACAAAATTTAGTGCAAATAGCATCAGTATCTGGTGAATTATACTCTTTTGAACTGTAAAACCGTCGTGAACTGTGAAGCACTCACAGCAATAATGAGAAATTGTGAAGAATCTGGAAGCTTATTTTGAAATCTAAAGAAAAACGTACATTTATTTTTCTTTTTTTCTTATTTTTTGCAAATAACTGTGCGTCGACTCTTTATGTGTACTTCACAAGTTGGCCAATCTGGATATCACGCTCGTTTTGCTGATCTTTTAGGTCCCTTTTGCGTAATGTCTGGCTTCAAATGGCGATTGGTCCAAGATATTCGTCAATATCGGTAGTCTTGGTGGGTCAGAAAATAATTATTTGGTACCATACAGCATTGTATTAGTTGCTCAGTGAACACAGAGTTTCAAAGCAAAAAGCTCTGTTTTTGCAAACTCTGAGCAAAACTGGCGACACTACCACCTTAACTCTGAGTACGAACTACGAACCCTGTCCCTTTTAGGGGCAACTTGTTTTTTTCCAAAACAGTTTAGTATGATTCTCTGTTACCGATATGGTTGAAATTAGTAGGAACTGTGTTTTCTCCGAGTTCTATAGTTTTGTAGCTGCCAACTTGGAATTATCATTCAAAAATAACAAACTAATGCACGGAAGTTGCATATAAACTTCATCGTACAAGACCATATTTGCCGTACTTAGACTAATTTTTTGACTTTTCTAGAAGCTTCCTCTTTCTTATGGTAACTAATGTGCCAATAATTTGTAATTGTTAAGACATACGTAATCGTATTAATTGTAAATCTGTAATAGACCATTTTACTCTGGAAATCTCCTGTTCAGAATGTGACATTTCCCTGTACATTGTACGCTCAAGTATTGTTCACAATGCGACAATTGTTGAAATCATCCCGCTTTTAACATATTTTCAGACGGTTTCGAATGCTCTACTTCTTGGTTATTAATTAGTTATCGTATTATCTATATCAAATCCATCCAATTAGTATTATTAATACATTCTCGCTTTATATTATCTGGCCGATTGGCCCCTCCGGCGTCATCCATGCGAGCAGTCCGCACAAAGCTTAACATGGCAACACTTTGTTCGTTCGGCTCGCATTAATGACAATTCAATGACAAGTTTTGAATGGATCGAAACGGATTATTTCTCAATCATATTTCCTCCAAACTGTGGTTTTCGTCAGTTGACCGGTTCTTTCTCTAGATGACCGATATTATGGTCACTTGAGAAAAAGTGGAAGTCGAATTCGGAAATGAAATCAGGCAGGGACCAGGAGTGTCGGAAAAGCAGGTAATAACATTGGAAAATTTTCAGAAATGGACAAAATGACATTTTTGAACAATAGCCAAACAAGCAGCAGTTTCATACAAAATTTTCCAAATGTCAAAAGTCAGTACTTCACTAAATTTGGCTCTGCCGCCCAAAGTTTTAGAATAAAAAATGACCGGTTCCCTATTGAAACTTTTCTGATTCATTCTTTCATTCATTCATTTTCTCATTCATTGCCTAATTCTGATTTGGTTCATTTGTCATTCTATACTTTTGGAAACTAGTGTTTACTTTTGTTAAAGGACAACAATGCGCTACCTTTAAACTTACTGTTTTTTGTTCTAAAAACTGCTGTTCTAAAACGCTTTGGTAAAATTGAAAAATAAGCGACTAAAATATTGAAAACTTCGTTTACTACAGATAATTCATATTTACACAAATAGTGTTAACTAAAATTGACAGTGAAACGACAATAATCTTACAAACATTTCAACAAACAAATTAATTTATCTTTTAAAAGGCGACAAAATCACCGGCAACTAATACCCACCAGTTTACGACAATTAACTCAATACTATCCAGAACATATTTTTTATAGGTATACTATTTCGAACAACTCAT